>NIVC01004584.1:0-41370 GCA_002269645.1 Macrostomum lignano
GTTCAAGTTAACAAAATGATTGCGCAATTTAATCAACCATCCAATACACAGCGACCGCCCCCCTTCCAATACGCAGTGGCAAGTAGACGTTGAACCCCCCCCCCCAACTTTATCTCTGACCTGTCGCAAAAATAAGTACAATCTTTCAAAAGTATGGAAATCGTTTTTTGAATGCCGTATTTTTAGTTATTATCATATTTAAAGCAAACAACTTATATCCCCGAACTCAGCGCTGCAAGCTCTTTCCAGCAATAAAAGTCTCGTCTCTCAAAGTTCAAAAATCGAGCAACAGTTAGCGTTTGAAACTTTCTGATTTAAAGCATTGAAACATCGAGTGTACGTTCACTGCCTGCAGCAGAGGAGGCTCGCAAGTTTATTCATTGAATTTCACTGTCCAAAACTACACAGGGCAGCCTATTGAAAATCAGAACACATATCGTTGCGCAATTGTCTATCTATACAATCAGCCAGTGAGCCAGGGTCCGATTGTACACACGCAGCCACTGAGAATCGACCATCCCCCACTGGAGAGAAATACACCGTAGAGATAGGAGACAGTTGTGGCGCAATCACTCAAAATTCATGCAAATTTTCAGCTCCAAGCAGAAAGAGGGACAATTAAGATTATCAAAGGTCAAGACCACCGTTTTCTGCTTTTTTAGGGATCTTAAAATGTAAAAATGAAATATAAAAACAGCCTAAAGCCATCCTCGGAAAATTTGCAGTTTTCCAATATAAGTTTCAACGCTGAGTTGCAAGTATTCTAGGAGGAGTTATGCAACAGACAAACAAACACACAAACATCGCACCAACTTTAGTATATACAGACGAGGCCAACTCCTCCTTCGGAGAAGAAAGGGGAAGAACTCCAATCAGCGGAATTCCATTCCCTGAACTCCATCAGCGGAATCCCATTTTCCAACACCTCTCCGCGCAACAGAAATCGTCTCCGTGAAACTGAACACTATCGAAATCCTCTCCGTGAAACTGAACACCATCGAAATATTCTCCGCGAAATAGAAATCCTCTCCGTGAAACTGGACTAAATCGAAATTTCTACGTCAAATAGCCCAGCTCTCAGAATTCATTGGTTAGGGTTAGGGTTAGGGTTGACAGCTGCGTGTTGAAAGGCGCCGTAAAAACATTGAACCAATTAAATTGCGCAACTTATTTCTCAGGCAGTCAGTATCAGCCTCAGTTAAAGTTAACAAAAAGATTGCGCAATCTAAATCAACCCTCAAATACACAGCAACCGACCCCCCTTCCAATACGCAGTGCAGCTAGAAATTGAACCCCCCCACCAACTATTGGGGGGTCGGTCGAACCCCCATTGAACTCCAAAATGAGCACAATCTTTGCAGAAAGCTAAAAGTATGAAAATCTTTTCTTGAATGCTGTGAATTTAATTTTCATATTTAAAGCAAAAAACTTATATCCCGAACTCATTGCAGCAAGATCTTTCCAGCAATATAAGTCTCTCCTCTCTAAGTTCAAAACTCGAGCAACAGTTAGTGTTTGAAACTTTCTGATTTTAAGCATTGAAATATCGAGTGTACGTTCACTGCCTGCTAAAGATGCTCGCAAGTTTATGCATTAAAATGCACTGAATTTCACTGTGCAAAAAATACACAGGGCTTCCTGTTAAAAAACAGAACACAAATAGTTGCGCAATTGTCTATAAAGTCAGTCAGTGAGCCAGGGTTCAAGTGTACACACGCAGCCACTGAGAACGCGACCATCCCCCACTTGAGAGAAAATACACTGCCAAGATAGAAAAATTTTATGGCGCAATCACTAAAATTTATGCAAATTTTCAGCTCCAAGCAGAAAGAGGGGACAATTAAGATTATCAAAGGTCAAGACCGCCATTTTCTGCTTTTTTAGGGATCTTAAAAATTGAAAATGAAAGATTAAAATAGCCTAAAGCCATCCTCGGAAAATTTGCAGTTTTCCCATATAAGTTTCAACGCTGACTTGCAAGTATTCTAGGAGGAGTTATCAACAAACACACACACACACAGACAAACAACGCACCAACTTTAGTATTAAGACGAGGCCAACTCCTCCTTCGGAGAAGAAAGGGGAAGAACTCCAATCAGCGGAATTCCATTCCCTGAACTCCATCAGCGGAATCCCATTTTCCAACACCTCTCCGCGCAACAGAAATCGTCTCCGTGAAACTGAACACTATCGAAATCCTCTCCGTGAAACTGAACACCATCGAAATATTCTCCGCGAAATAGAAATCCTCTCCGTGAAACTGGACTAAATCGAAATTTCTCGTCAAACAGCCCAGCTCTCAGAATTCATTGGTTAGGGTTAGGGTTAGGGTTAGAGCTACACACAGCTGCGTGTTGAAAGGCGCCGTAAAAACATTGAACCAATTAAATTGCGCAACTTATTTCTCAGGCAGTCAGTATCAGCGTCGTTAAAGTTAACAAAAAGATTGCGCAATCTAAATCAGCCCTCCAATACACAGCAACCGACCCCCTTCCAATACGCAGTGCAGCTAGAAATTGAACCCCCCCTACCAACTATTGGGGGGTGTCGGTCGAACCCCCATTGAACTCCAAAATGAGCAAAATCTTTGCAGAAAGCTAAAAGTATGAAAATCTTTTCTTGAATGCTGTGAATTTAATTTTCATATTTAAAGCAAAAAACTTATATCCCCGAACTCATCGCAGCAAGATCTTTCCAGCAATATAAGTCTCTCCTCTCTAAGTTCAAAACTCGAGCAACAGTTAGTGTTTGAAACTTTCTGATTTTAAGCATTGAAATATCGAGTGTACGTTCACTGCCTGCTAAAGATGCTCGCAAGTTTATGCATTAAAATGCACTGAATTTCACTGTGCAAAAAACACACAGGGCTTCCTGTTAAAAAACAGAACACAAATAGTTGCGCAATTGTCTATAAAGTCAGCCAGTGAGCCAGGGTCCAATTGTACACACGCCGCCAATGAGAACGCGCCCATTCCCCACAGGAGAGAAAATGCACTGGCGACATAGGAAAAAGTTGTGGCGTAATCACTCAAAATTCATGCAAATTTTCAGCTCCGAGCAGAAAAAGGGTACAATTAAGATTATCAAAGGTCAGAATTGCCGTTTTCTGCTTTTTTAGGGATCTTAAAATGTAAAAATAAAAGATTAAAATAGCCTAAAGCCATCCTCGGAAAATTTGCAGTTTTCCCACATAAGTTTCAACGCTGACTTGCAAGTATTCTAGGAGGAGTTATCCAACAAACACACACACACACAGACAAACAACGCACCAGTTTTAGTATTAAGAGATAGGGTTAGGGTTAGAGCTGCACAGAGCTGCGTGTTGAATTAATTGAATCAATTAATTGCGCAAACCATTTCTCAGTCAGACAGTATCAGTCTTATTTAAAGTTAAATAAACGGTTGCGCAATCTAAATCAACCCTCCAATACGCAGCGGCAGACCCCCTTCCAATACGCCCAACTTTATCTATTACGTCTCGCAAAACTGATTACAGTTTTTGCAGAAAGTTAAAAGTATGGAAATAGTTTTTTAAATGCTGTGCTTTTTCTTTTCATATTTAAAGCATACAACTTATATTCCCGAACTCAGCGTTGCAAGATCTTTCCAGCAATATAAGTCTCTCCTCTCAAAGTTTAAAACTCGAGGAACAGTTAGCGTTTGAAATTTACCAATTTCCGACTGCTTGCTAGAGAAGCTCGCAAGTTTATTCATTGAATTTCACTGCCAAACTAATACACAGGGCTGCCAATAATAAAACCAAATGAATCTCGACACAGTCTATCTATTTACACTGTACAACTGCTATGTACACTCAGCCCAAGCCCTACCCCCGTTCTGGGGGAAGCATTAAATTTAACTGAACCCCCCCCCCACACGCGGGGGGTTTTATTTCCACTCGCACCCACCACCCCTCAATACACAGCGGCCCGCGGGCGGAGGTTGGGGTGGCTATTTTTACAAACTGGCTGCAGCCCAGGCAGAGTGGCCAAAGAAGGTTATTGGGGGTTAAAAAAGCAGTTTTCTGCTTTTTTAGGGATGTTAAAATGTGAAAATTAAAAATTAAAATAGCCTAAAGCCTGCTCCGGAAAATTTGCAGTTTTCCCATATAAGTTTCGACGCTGACTTGGCAGTATTGTAGGAGTTCACTTACAACATACATACACACAAACAACGCACCAGTTTTAGTATTAAACGAGTGGAACTCCTCCTTCGGAGGAGAAAGGGGAAGAACTCCCATCACCGGAATTCCATTCCCTGAAATCCATCAGCTGAAACTCCATGACTTGAATCCCATCTTCCAAATCGTCTCCAAATTCTTTACAAAACCTTTGAAAGACCATAGCTCAAAGACTCTTACGTCTCTCATATCTCCTCTCTCCTCTCTTCGCTATTATCGTGACTCTCTTCTCTCTCCTCTCTCTCATCTCATCTCTACCCCTACTCCCTTATTTATATCTTCTCCCTGGTCTTTCGTCTCTACTCTCTCCTGTCTCATTTCTCCCCTCTTTTCTCCTCTCTTCTCTCTCCCTCTCCTCCCTCATCTCTCATCCTTCATCTCACTCTTTCTTTCTTCTCTACTCTCCCCTCTCTTCTATTTCCCCTGTACGCTCTTATCCCTCATCTCTATTCTCTCTCCTATCATCTCTCCAAATTCTTTACAAAACCTTTCAAAGACCATAGCTCAAAGACTCTCACGTCTCTCATATCTCCTCTCTCATATCTCTTCCCTCATCTCACTCTTTCTTTCTCCTCTACTCTCCCCTCTCTTCTATTTCCTCTGTACGCTCTTATCCGTCATCTATTCTCTTTCCTATTATCTCTCTTGTCTCCCTCTGCTATCTCATATCTCCCCTCTCATCTCCTCTCTCCTCTTCTCTTCTCTATCCCTCTTCGTTTCCGCCTTACTCCCCTCTTCTCTTCCATCGGTCATGTCTAATCTATCCACTCATTTCTACTCTGTTTTATACCATCTCATGTCTCTTCTCTTTTTGATCTTCTCTTTACTCTCTTTTATGACTGATTGAAGATGCCAAATCTATCAAGATCCTCTCCGCGAAGCAGAAATCCTCTCCGTGAAACTGAAAACCATTGAAATCCTCTCCGCGAAACAGAAATCCTCTCCGTGAAACTGAAAACCATTGAAATTATCTCTTTAAAACTGGACTCAATCGAAATTTTCTCCGTCAAAAAGAATAAAATATTAGGATTCATTGGTTAGGGTTATTGTTAGGGTTAGGGTTAGGGTTAGAGCTACACACAGCTGCGTGTTTAAATAAAAATTGAGCCAATTGAATCAATTGATTGCGCAACCGATTTCAAAGTCAGTCAGTATCAGTCTCAGGTAAAGTGAACAAAAAGATTGCGCAATTTAAATCAACCCTCCAGTACACAGAGCCCGGCCCCTTTTCAATACGCAGTGGCAGTTAGAAATTGAACCCGGGTGTTGGGGGCATTGAACTAAAAATGAGTACAATCTTTGCAGAAAGCTAAAAGTATGGAAATAGTTTTTGTATGCTGTGCTTTTAGTCTTTATATTTAAAGCAAACAATTTATATCCTCGAACTCAGCGTTGCAAGATCTTTTCAGCAGTATAAGTCTCTTCTCTTAAAGTTTAGAACTCGAAGAGCAGTTAGCGTTTGAAAGTTCCCGTTTTAAAGCATTGAAATATCGAGTGTACGTTCACTGCCTGCCAAAGAGGCTCGCAAGTTTATTCATTCATTACACAGGCCGGCTATTACACGGGGCAGCCTATTAAAAGGCACAGATAATGAAACAAATTGATGTCGCAACCGATTTCACAGTCAGTCATTATCAGTCTCAGTTAAAGTTAACAAAAACATTGCGCAATATAAATCAACCCTCCAATCCACAGCAGTAGTGAGAAGTTGAACCCTCCCCCCAACTTTATCTATTTCGTCTCGCAAAACTGAGTACAATATTTGCAAAAAGTTAAAAGTATGGAAATAGTTTTTCAAATGCTGTGCTTTTTCTTTTCATATTTAAAGCAAACAATTTATATCCCCGAACTCAGCGTTCCAAGATCTTTCCAGCAATATAAGTCTCTTCTTTCAAAGTTTAAAACTCGAGGAACAGTTAGCGTTTGAAACTGTCTGATTTATAGCATTGAAGTATCGATTGTACGTTCACTGCCTGCTAAAGAGGCCCGCAAGTTTATGCATTGAATTTCAACGTTCAACAAAATCACAGGGCTGCCTATTGAAAATTAGAACACAAATCTTTGCGCAATTGTCTATACAGTCAGCCAGTGAGCCAGGGTCCGATTGTACACAGGCAGCCATTTAGAACGCCCCATCCCCCCACTGGAGAGAAAATACACTGCAGAGATAGGGAAAAGTTGTGGCGCAATCACTTGAAATTCATGCAAATTTTCAGCTCCAAGCAGAAAGAGGGGACAATTAAGATTATCAAAGGTCAAGACCGCCGTTTTCTGCTTTTTTGAGGATTTAGAAATTAAAATTTCAG
Organism: Macrostomum lignano; assembly: GCA_002269645.1. Lineage (NCBI taxonomy): Eukaryota > Metazoa > Platyhelminthes > Macrostomidae > Macrostomum > Macrostomum lignano. The sequence continues at coordinate 6,487 of NIVC01004584.1, forward strand.
AATTAAAATAGCCTATAGCCGACCTCGGATAATTTCCAATCTTCCCATATAAGTTTCAACGCTGAGTTGCCACTATTCAAGGAGGAGTTGTCGAAATGACAGACAGACACACAGACAGACAGACAAACAACGCGTCAACTTTAGTATATACGAGGCCAACTCCTCCGATGGAGGAGAAAGGGGAAGAACTCCCATCACCGGAATTCCATTCCCTGAACTCCATCAGCTGAATCCCATGACCCGAATCCCATCATCTAACTGTTCTCCAAATCCATCAAAATCCTCTCCGTGAAACTGAACACCATCGAAATCCTCTCCGCGAAACAGAAATCCTCTCCGTGAAACTGGACTCAATCTAAAGTTTCTCCGTCAAAAAACTAAACTCTCAGGATTCAGTGGTTAGGGTTAGGGTTAGGGTTGGAGCTGCACAGAGCTGCGTGTTGAAAAGGTCCGATAAAAAATGAGATAATTGAATCAAAAGATTGCGCAATTTACGCTCGTATTTCTAAGTCAGTCAGTATCAGTCTCAGTTAAAGTTAACAAAAATATTGCGCAATCTAAATCAACCCTCCAATACACAGCGACCGACCCCCTTCCAATACGCAGTGGCAATTAGAAATTGAACCCCCCCCCCCGACTGTTGGGGGGTCAGTCGAACACCATTGAACTCCTAAAATGAGTACAATCATTGCAAAAAGTTAAAAGTATGGAAATAGTTTTTCCAATGCAGAGCATTTAGTTTTCATATTTAAAGCAAACAATTTATATCCCCGAAATCAGCATTGAAAGATCTTTCCAGCAATATAAGTCTCTCCTCTCAAAGTTAAAAACTCGAGCAACAGTTTGCATTTGAAACTTTCCGATTAAAAACATAGTGAAAGCATAAAAATATCGAGTATACGTTCACTGCGTGCTAAAGACACTCCTAAGTTGATGCATTGAATTTCAATGTCCAACACAGGACTGCCTATTGAAAAGCAAAGATAATAAAAAAATTAATGGCGCAATCCATTTCTCACTCAGTCTGTAGCAGTCTCAGTTAAAATGATTACGCAATGTAAATCAACTCTCCAATACACAGCGACCGCCCCCCACCACCACTAAAGCACACTGAGCAATTAGAGATTGAAACCCCTAACTTTATCTATTACCTCTGCAAAAATGAGCACAATCTTTGCAGAAAGTTAAAAGTATGGAAATCATTTTTCGAATGCTGTGCTTTTCCTTTTTACATTTAAAGCAAACAACTTACATCCCCGAACTCAGCATTGAAAGATCTTTCCTGCAATATAAGTCTCTTCTCTCTAAGTTAAAAACTCGGGGAACAGTTTGCGTTTGAAATTTCCCAATTTAAAGCATTGAATTTTTGAGTGTACGTTCACTGCCTGCTACATAGTGGAGGCTTGCAAATTTATTCATTGAATTTTACTGAAGCCCTAACACCCCCAATACGTACGGTGCTCAATGCAAAAAATGGTGGCGCAATCGCTAAAAATTGATGTCAACCGGCCCGGTTACACCCCCTTCAGCTGAAAGAATACACTACACAGATAGGCCAGCTGTTGTGGCGCAATCATTGCAAATTACGCAAGATGGGCATATTCCCCTATTGTTCTACGACTTCTGCTTTTTTAGGGATCTTAAAATGTAAAAATGAAAGATTAAAATAGCCTATAGCCTGACCCGGAAAATTTGCAGTTTTCCCATATGAGTTTCAACGCTGAGTTGCAAGTATTCTAGGAGGAGTTATCCAACTGACATACAGACAAACATCACACCAACTTTAGTATAAGAGAGTGGAACTCCTCCTTCGGAGGAGAAAGGGGAAGAACTCCCATCACCGGAATTCTATTCCCTGAAATATCCATCAACTGAAATTCCATGTCTTTAACCCTATCTTCCAAATCGTCTCCAAATTCTTTACAAAATCTTTCAAAGACCATAGCTCAAAGACTCTTACGTCTCTCATATCTACTCTCTCCTCTCTTCGCTATTATCGTGACTCGCTTCTCTCTCCTCTCTCTCATCTCATCTCTACCCCTACTCTCTTATTTATCTCTACTCCCTTATTTATCTCTTCTCCCTCGTCTTTCGTCTGTACCCTATCCTGTCTACTCTCCTATCTTCTATCTTATCTCTCCCCTTTTCTCTCCTCTCTCATATCTAATCTCTAATCACTTATCTATCGTCTCCGCTCTACTTTCTCTCTTCTTTTTTCTCTCTTCTCTCTGCTCTCATTTCTCGTATCTCTTATACGCTCTCACCCTCTCCTTTCTTATCTCCCATCTTTCTTCCCTCCTTTCTACTGCATCACCTGTCTCCTCTCTTCTCTTTTCTCTCCTCTCCATTCTCTCTTCTCTACTCTCATCTCCCCTCATCTCTTCTCTAATCTCTAATCTCTTCTCTCTCTTATTTTCTCACTCATCTCTTTTCTCATTGCATCTCTCATCTCTCCTCTCTCTCTCTCCTCTCATCTGTACTATCTTTTTTATCTCTTCTCCCAGGTCTTTCAAATTTACTCTCTCCTGTCTCCTCTCTCCCCTCGTCTTTCCTCTCTCATATCTCTTCTCTACTCACTTATATATTCTCTCTCCTCTGCTCCCCTTTTACACTTTCCTATATGCTCTCACTCTCACCCTCCCCTTTCTTATCTGCTGTTTTTACACTCCTTTCTACCACCTGTCTCCTCTCGTTTCTCTCCTCTCTGCACTCTCATCTTTACCCTCTTCTTTCTCCTCACTACTTTCTTCTCTTAAATCTCTGATCTCTGATCTTTCATCTCTCTCCTCTCACCTCTCACCTCTCTCCTCTCTTTCCTCTCTTCTATTGCCTCTGTACGCTCTTGTCCCTCCTTTCTTCTCCATCCTGTCTCCTCTCTGCAATCTCATATCTCCTCTCTCATATCCTCTCCCTTCATCTCCTCTCTCCTCTTCTCTTCTCTCTCCTTCGTTCCCGCCTTACTTTCCTCTTCTCTCCCATCTGTCATGTCTAATCTCTCCACTCATTTCTACTCTGTTTTCTATCATCTCATCTCTCTTCTCTTTTCATTCTTCTCTTTACTCTCTTCTCTGACTGATTGAAGATGCCAAATCCATCAAGATCCTCTCCGCGAAGCAGAAATCCTGTCCGTGCAACTGAAAACCATCGAAATCCTCTCCGTGAAACTGGACTCCTTCGAAATCCTCTCCTTGAAACTTAAATCCATCAAAATCGTCTCCATAAAACAGAAATCAATCATAAATTATCTCCGCGAAACAGAAATCCTCTCCGTGAAGCTGAACATCATCGAAATCCTCTCCGTGAAACTGAACACCTTCGAAATCCTCTCCGTGAAACTGAACACCTTCGAAATCCTCTCCTTGAAACTTAAATCTATCAAAATCGTCTCCATAAAGCAGAAATCAATCATAAATTTAACTCCGCGAAACAGAAATCCTCTCCGTGAAGCTGAACATCATCAAAATCCTCTCCGTGAAACTGAGCACCATCGAAATCCTCTCCACGAAACAGAAATCCTCTTTGTCAAAATTAAAACATTGAAATCGTCTCCGCTAAACTGGACTCAATCAATTTTTTCCGTCAAACAACTCAACTCTCCGGATTCATTGGTTAGGGTTAGGGTTAGGGTTAGAACTACGCACAGCTTCGTGTTAAAAGGCACTGATAAACTATTGAACTAATTGAATCAATTCATTGCGCAACCGATTTCACAGTCAGTCAGTATCAGTCTCAGTTAAAGTTAACAAAAACATTGCGCAATCTAAATCAACCCTCCAATACAAAGCAACTGACCCCCTTCCTATACACAGCGCCAGTTGGAAGTCGAAACCCCCAACTTTATCTCTCACCTCTCGCCAAAATGAGTACAATCTTTGCAGAAAGTTTAAAGTATGGAAATAGTTTTTGCAATGCAGAGCTTTTAGTTTTCATATTTGAAGCAAACAATTTATATCCCTGAAATCAGCTTTGCAAGTTCTTTCCAGCAATATAAATTTTTTCTCTCAAAGTTAAAAACTCGAGCAACAGTTTGCGTTTGAAACTTTCTGATTTAAAGCATTGAAATATCGATTGTACGTTCACTGCCTGCTAAAGAGGCCCGCAAGTTTATGCATTGAATTTCAAGTTCAACAAAATCACAGGGCTGCCTATTGAAAATTAGAACACAAATCTTTGCGCAATTGTCTATACAGTCAGCCAGTGAGCCAGGGTCCGATTGTACACAGGCAGCCATTTAGAACGCCCCATCCCCCCACTGGAGAGAAAATACACTGCAGAGATAGGGAAAAGTTGTGGCGCAATCACTTGAAATTCATGCAAATTTTCAGCTCCAAGCAGAAAGAGGGGACAATTAAGATTATCAAAGGTCAAGACCGCCGTTTTCTGCTTTTTTGAGGATTTTAGAAATTAAAATTTCAGAATTAAAATAGCCTATAGCCGACCTCGGATAATTTCCAATCTTCCCATATAAGTTTCAACGCTGAGTTGCCACTATTCAAGGAGGAGTTGTCGAAATGACAGACAGACACACAGACAGACAGACAAACAACGCGTCAACTTTAGTATATACGAGTGGAACTCCTCCTTCGGAGGAGAAAGGGGAAGAACTCCCATCACCGGAATTCCATTCCCTGAATTATCCATCAACTGAAATTCCATGTCTTGAACCCCATCTTCCAAATCGTCTCCAAATTCTTTACAAACCTTTCAAAGACCATAGCTCAAAGACTCTTACGTCTCTCATATCTACTCTCTCCTCTCTTCGCTATTATCGTGACTCTCTTCTCTCTCCTCTCTCTCATCTCATCTCTACCCCTACTTCCTTATTTATCTCTTCTCCCTCGTCTTTCGTCTGTACCCCTCCTGTCTCCTCTGTTCTCTGTTCTATCACATCTCTATTCTTCACTTCTGTCTCCTGTCTCCTCTCTTCTCTCTTATCTCTCCTTCTTCTCTTCTCTCTCATATGTCATCTCTACTCACTTATCTATCGTCTCTCTTAACCCTCTCTCTCTCTCTCTCTCTCTCTCTCTCTCTCTCTCTCTCTCTCTTCTCTCCTCTCTGCTCTCATTTCTTATATCTCATATACGGTCTCAGACTCTACTTTCTTGTCTCCCATCTTTCTTTCCTCCTTTCCACTACCCCCCGTCTCTTCTCTTCTCTCTTTTCTAATCTCTAATCTCTTCTCTCTTATGTTCTCACTCATCTCTTCTCCTCGCATCTCTCATCTCTCCTCTCCTCACTACTTCCCTCTCTTAACTCTCTCATCTCTGATTTTTCATCTCTCTCCTCTCTCCTCTCGCTCTTTTCCTTTCGCTTCTCTCTCCTCCCTCTCCTCTCATCTCTACTACTTTATTTATATCTTCTCCCTCGTCTTTCGTCTCTACTCTCGTCTGTCTCCTTTCTCCCCTTTTTTCTCCTCTTTTCTCTCTTCTCTCTCCGCTCCTCTCTCATCTCTCATCCCTCATCTCACTCTTTCTTTCTCCTCTACTCTCCCCTCTCTTCTATTTCCTCTGTACGCTCTTATCCTTCATCTATTCTCTCTCCTATTATCTCTCTTGTCTCCCTTTGCTATCTCATATATCCACTCTTATCTCCTCTCTCCTCTTCGCTTTTCTGTCCTTCGTTCCCGCCTTAATCCCCTCTTCTCTCCCATCTGTCATGTCTAATCTCTCCACTCATTTCTACTCTGTTTTCTACCATCTCATATCTCTTCTCTTTTCATTCTTCTTTTTATTCTCTTCTCTGACTGATTGAAGATGCCAAATCAATCAAGATCCTCTCCGCGAAGCAGAAATCCTGTCCGTGCAACTGAAAACCATCGAAATCCTCTCCGTGAAACTGAAGAGAATCGAAATCCTTTCCGCGAAACAGAAATCCTCTCCGTGAAACTGAAAACCATCGAAATTCTTTCTTTTAAACTGGACTCAATCGAAATTTTCTCCGTCAAAAAGAATAAATATCAGGATTCATTGGTTATTGTTAAGGGTTAGGGTTAGGGTTAGAGCTACACACAGCTGCGTGTTCAAATAAAAAATGAACCAATTGAATCAATTGATTGCGCAACCGATTTCACAGTCAGTCAGTATCAGTCTCAGTTAAAGTTAGCAAAAAAATTGCGCAATCTAAATCAACCCTCCAGTACACAGAGACCGACCCCTTTTCAATACGCAGTGGCAGTTAGAAATTGAACCTCAAACTTTTGGGGGCATTGAACAAAAAAATGAGTACAATCTTTGCATAAAGCTAAAAGTATGGAAATGGTTTTTTGAAACATTTTATATCCTCGAACTCAGCGTTGCAAGATCTTTTCAGCAGTATAAGTCTCTTCTCTTAAAGTTTAGAACTCGAAGAGCAGTTAGCGTTTGAAAGTTCCCGTTTTAAAGCATTGAAATGTCGCGTGTACGTTCACTGCCTGCCAAAGAGGCTCGCAAGTTTATTCATTTACTACACAGGCCGGCTATTACACAGGGCAGCCTATTGAAAGGCACAGATAATAAAACAAAATTGATGGCGCAACTGATTTCACAGTATGTCAGTATCAGTCTCAGTTACAGTTAACAAAAAGATTGCGCAATCTAAATCAACCCTCCAATACACAGCGCCCGACCGCCTTCCACTACGCAGTGGCAATTAGCAATTGAACCCCCCAAATTTATCTCTGACCTATCGCAAAAATAAGTACAATCTTTGCAGCAAGTTAAAAGTAAAAGTAATAAAATCGTTTTTTGAATGCTGTGCTTTTAATTTTTACAGTTAAAGCAAACAACTTATATCCCTGAACTCAGCGTTGCAAGATCTTTCCAGCAATATAAGTCTCTCCTCTCAAAGTTCAAAAATCGAGCAACAGTTAGCATTTGAAACTTTCTGATTTAAAGCATTGAAATATCGAGTGTACGTTCACTGCCTGCTAGAGAGGCTCGCAAATTGATGCATTGAATTTCACTGTCCGCCAGTTAGCTAGGGTCCAAGTGTACACACGCCGCCACTGAGAACGCTCCTATCCCCCACTGGAGAGAAAATACACTGCCAAGTTAGCAAAATTTTATGGCGCAATCACTTAAAATTCATGCAAATTTTCAGCTCCAAGCAGAAAGAGGGGACAATTAAGATTATCAAAGGTCAAGACCGCCGTTTTCTGCTTTTTTGAGGATCTTAGAAATTAAAATTTCAGAATTAAAATAGCCTATAGCCGACCTCGGATAATTTCCAATCTTCCCATATAAGTTTCAACGCTGAGTTGCCACTATTCAAGGAGGAGTTGTCGAAATGACACACACACACACACACACACACAGACAGACATACAGACAGACAAACAACGCGTCAACTTTAGTATATACGAGTGGAACTCCTCCTTCGGAGGAGAAAGGGGAAGAACTCCCATCACCGGAATTCCATTCCCTGAAATATCCATCAACTGAAATTCCATGTCTTGAACCCTATCTTCCAAATCGTCTCCAAATTCTTTACAAACCTTTCAAAGACTATAGCTCAAAGACTCTTACGTCTCTCATATCTCCTCTCTCCTCTCTTCGCTATTATCTTGACTCTCTTCTCTCTCCTCTCTCTCTTCTCATCTCTACTCCCTTTATCTATCTCTTCTCCCTCGTCTTTCGTCTCTACTTTCTCCTTTCTCCTCTTCTCTCTCATCTCTCATCTGTACTCTTTTTCTTTCTCCTCTACTCTCTCCTCTTCTATTTCCTCTGTACGCTCTTATCCCTCCTCTCTTCTCTCTCCTCTTATCTCTCCTGTCTCCTCTTTGCTATCTTATATCTCCCCTCTCATCTCCTCTCTTCTTTTCTCTTCTCTCTCCTTCGTTCCCGCCTTACTCCCCTCTTCTCTCCCATCTGGCATGTCTAATCTCTCCACTCATTTCTACTCTGTTTTCTATCATCTCATCTCTCTTCTCTTTTCATTCTTTTCCTTACTCTATTCTCTGACTGATTGAAGATGCCAAATACATCAAGATCCTCTCCGCGAAGCAGAAATCCTGTTCGTGCAACTGAAAACCATCGAAATCCTCTCCGTGAAACTGGACTCCTTCGAAATCCTCTCCTTGAAACCTGAATCCATCAAAATTGTTTCCATAAAACAGAAATCAATCATAAATTATCTCAGCGAAACAAAAAGCCTCTCCGTGAAGCTGAACATGATCGAAATCCTCTCCGTGAAACTGAAGACCATGGAAATCCTTTCGTGAAACTGAACATCATCGAAATCCTCTCCACGAAACAGAAATCTTCTCCGTCAGAATTTAAACATTGAAATCGTCTCCGCTAAACTTGACTTAATCGAATTTTTTCCGTCAAACAACTCAACTCGCCAGATTCATTAGGGCTAGGGTTAAGGTTAGGGTTAGGGTTAGGGTTAGAACTACGCACAGCTTCGTGTTAAAAGGCACTGATAAAAATATTGAATTAATTGAATCAAATCATTGCGCAACCGATTTCACAGTCAGTCAGTATCAGTCTCAGTTAAAGTTAACAAAAACATTGCGCAATCTAAATCAACCCTCCAATACACAGCAGCAGTGAGAAGTTGAACCCTCCCCCAACTTTATCTATTACGTCTCGCAAAACTGAGTACAATTTTTGCAGAAAGTTAAAAGTATGGAAATAGTTTTTTAAATGCGGTGCTTTTTCTTTTCATATTTAAAGCAAACAACTTATATCCCTAAACTCAGCGTTGCAAGATCTTGCCAGCAATATAAGTCTCTCCTCTCAAAGTTTAAAACTCAAGGAGCAGTTAGCGTTTGAAATTTACCGATTTCCCGACTGCTTGCCTGAGAGGCTCGCAATTTTGTACATTGAATTTCACTGCCAAGCTAATACACAGGGCCGATAATAAAAAAGCTAACCAATTGAATCAATTGATTGCGCAATATATTTCTGTGTTAGTCAGTATAAGTCTCAGTTAAAGTTAACAAAAAGTTTGCGCAATCTAATCAACCCTCCAATACAAAGCAACTGACCCCCTTCCTATACACAGCGCCAGTTAGAAGTCGAAACCCCCAACTTTATCTCTCACCTCTCGCCAAAATGAGTACAATCTTTGCAGAAAGTTTAAAGTATGGAAATAGTTTTTGCAATGCAGAGCTTTTAGTTTTCATATTTGAAGCAAACAATTTATATCCCTGAAATCAGCTTTGCAAGTTCTTTCCAGCAATATAAATTTTTTCTCTCAAAGTTAAAAACTCGAGCAACAGTTTGCGTTTGAAACTTTCTGATTTAAAGCATTGAAATATCGATTGTACGTTCACTGCCTGCTAAAGAGGCCCGCAAGTTTATGCATTGAATTTCAAGGTTCAACAAAATCACAGGGCTGCCTATTGAAAATTAGAACACAAATCTTTGCGCAATTGTCTATACAGTCAGCCAGTGAGCCAGGGTCCGATTGTACACAGGCAGCCATTTAGAACGCCCCATCCCCCCACTGGAGAGAAAATACACTGCAGAGATAGGGAAAAGTTGTGGCGCAATCACTTGAAATTCATGCAAATTTTCAGCTCCAAGCAGAAAGAGGGGACAATTAAGATTATCAAAGGTCAAGACCGCCGTTTTCTGCTTTTTTGAGGATCTTAGAAATTAAAATTTCAGAATTAAAATAGCCTATAGCCGACCTCGGATAATTTCCAATCTTCCCATATAAGTTTCGACGCTGAGTTGCCACTATTCAAGGAGGAGTTGTCGAAATGACACACACACACACACACACAGACAGACAGACAAACAACGCGTCAACTTTAGTATATATAGATAGATAGATAGACGAGTGGAACTCCTCCTTCGGAGGAGAAAGGGGAAGAACTCCCATCACCGGAATTCCATTCCCTGAAATATCCATCAACTGAAATTCCATGTCTTGAAACCTATCTTCCAAATCGTCTCCAAATTCTTTAGAAAACCTTTCAAAGACCATAGCTCAAAGACTCTCACGTCTCTCATATCTACTCTCTCCACTCTGTGCTATTATCGTGACTCTCTTCTCTCTCCTCTCTCTCATCTCATCTCTACCCGTACTCCCTTATTTATGTTTTCTCCCTCGTCTTTCGTCTGTACCCTCTCCTGTCTCTTGTCTCCTCTCTTCTCTCATATCTCTCCTCTTCACTTCTGTCTCCTGTCTTCTCTCTTCTCTCTTATCTCTCCCTCTTCTCTCCTCTTTTATATGTCATCCCTATTCACTTATCTATCGTCTCTCTTAACCCTCTCTCTCTTCTCTTTTCTTTCCTCTCTGCTCTCATTTCTCATATCTCATATACGCTCTCACACTCCACTTACTTGTCTCCAATCTTTCTTTCCTTCTTTCCACTTTTCCCTGTCTCTTCTCTTCTCTCTTTTCTATCCTCTCCATTCTCTCTTTTCTCCTCCCCTTGCTCCTTTTATCTTCTCCCCTCTCTTCTCTAATCTCTTCTCTCTTCTCTCTTATGTTCTCACTCATCTCTTATCATCGCATCTCTCATCTCTCCTCTCCTCACTACTTTCCTCTCTTAACTCTCTTATCTATTTCATCTCTCTCCTCTCTCCTCTTTCTCTTCTCCTCTCGCTTCTTCTCTCGCTTCTCTCTCCTATCTCTCCTCTCATCTCTACTACCGTATTTATATCTTCTAACTGGTCCTTCGTCTCTACTCTCTCCTTTCTCCTTTCTCCCCTCTTTTCTCCTTTCTTGTCTCTCCTGTCTCCCCTCCTCTCTCATCCCTCATCCCCTCATCTCACTCTTTCTTTCTCCTCTACTCTCCCCTCTCTTCTATTTTCTCTGTACGCTCTTATCCCTAATCTATTTTCTCTCCTCTCTCCTCTTTTCTTCTCTCTCCCTCTTCGTTCCCGCCTAAATCCCCTCTTCTCTCCAATCTGTCATGTCTAATATCTCCACTTATTTCTACTCTGTTTTCTATCATCTCATCTCTCTTCTGCTTTCATTCTTCTCTTTACTCTTTTCTCTGACTGATTGAAGATGCCAAATCCATCAAGATCCTCTCCGCGAAGCAGAAATCCTGTCCGTGCAACTGAAAACCATCGAAATCCTCTCCGTGAAACTGGACTCCTTCGAAATCCTTTCCGTGAAACTGAAAACCATCGAAATTCTCTCTTTTAAACTGGACTCAATCGAAATTTTCTCCGTCAAAAAAAATAAATATCAGGATTCATTGGTTAGGGTTATTGTTAGGGTTAGGGTTAGGGTTAAAGCTACACACAGCTGCGTGTTCAAATAAAAATTGAACCAATTGAATCAATTGATTGCGCAACCGATTTCTCAGTCAGTCAGTATCAGTCTCAGTTAAAGTTAACAAAAAGATTGCGCAATCTAAATCAACCCTCCAGTACACAGAGACCGACCTCTTTTCAATACGCAGTAGCAGTTAGAAATTGAACGCCGAACTGTTGGGGGCATTGAACCAAAAAATGAGTACAATCTTTGCAGAAAGCTAAAAGTATGGAAATAGTTTTTTTGATGCTGCTCTTTTAGTCTTTATATTTATAGCAAACAATTTATATCCTCGAACTCAGCGTTGCAAGATCTTTTCAGCAGTATAAGTATCTTCTCTTAAAGTTTAGAACTCGAAGAGCAGTTAGCGTTTGAAAGTTCCCGTTTTAAGGCATTGAAATATCGCGTGTACGTTCACTGCCTGCCAAAGAGGCTCGCAAATTTATTCATTCATTACACAGGCTGGCTATTACACAGGGCAGCCTTTTGAAAGGCACAGATAATAAAACAAATTGATGGCGCAACCGATTTCACAGTCAGTCAGTATCAGTCTCAGTTAAAGTTAACAAAAACATTGCGCAATCTAAATCAACCCTCCAATACACAGCAGCAGTAAGAAGTTGAACCCTCCCCCAAACTTTATCTATTACGTCTCGCAAAACTGAGTACAATTTTTGCAGAAAGTTAAAAGTATGGAAATAGTTTTTTCAATGCTGTGCTTTTTCTTTTCATATTTAAAGCAAACAGTTTATATCCCTGAAATCAGCTTTGCAAGTTCTTTCCAGCAATATAAATTTTTTCTCTCAAAGTTAAAAACTCGAGCAACAGTTTGCATTTGAAACTTTCTGATTTAAAGCATTGAAATATCAATTGTACGTTCACTGCCTGCTAAAGAGGCCCGCAAGTTTATGCATTGAATTTCAAGGTTCAACAAAATCACAGGGCTGCCTATTGAAAATTAGAACACAAATCTTTGCGCAATTGTCTATAAAGTCAGCCGGTGAGCCAGGGTCCGATTGTACACATGCAGCCATTTAGAACGCCCCATCCCCCCACTGGAGAGAAAATACACTGCCAAGGTAGCAAAATTTTATGGCGCAATCACTTAAAATTCATGCAAATTTTCAGCTCCGAGCAGAAAGAGGGGACAATTAAGATTATCAAAGGTCAAGACCGCCGTTTTCTGCTTTTTTTGAGGATCTTAGAAATTAAAATTTCAGAATTAAAATAGCCTATAGCCGACCTCGGATAATTTCCAATCTTCCCATATAAGTTTCAACGCTGAGTTGGCACTATTCAAGGAGGAGTTGTCGAAATGACAGACAGACATACAGACAGACATACAGACAGACAAACAACGCGTCAACTTTAGTATATAGGCCAACTCCTCCGCTGGAGGAGAAAGGGGAAGAACTCCCATCACCGGAATTCAAATTCCTGAACTCCATCAGCTGAATCCCATGACCCAACTCAGTTTCAGTAAAAGTCTCACGAAGCGGTTGACATAATCAATTTCTTAGGCAGTCGGCAACAGTTTCAATTATGTGAACAAATGATTACTCAATCTAAATTAACCCTCCAATGCACACTCCCCGCCGATACTCAGCAACCCCCCCCCCCGGTTAATACACATGGCTGCCTTTTGAAAGGCACTGATGATAAAACAAATTGAACAATAGATGGCGCAATCGTTATCTCAGTCAGTCAGTATCAGTCTCACTTAACTTTAATATAAAGTTACGCAATGTAAATCAACCCTCCAATGCACATTGGCAGTTAGAAATTGAACACCTTAACTTTATATTTGACCTATCCCAAAAATGAGTACAATCTGTGCTCAGTTAGAACTCCATCCCCTATAGAATCCTAGCTTTGAAGCTTAAGTTTGGCATATGTAGTAACTTAATGTTTTTTTAATTGCATGAAAAAACTGCACTTTCATGGACATAAGCGAGGCAAATATTGCAATGCAATTAAAGGCATAAAAATAAGCAAAGACATATTTACAGTATATTTTATTAGTCAACACAGTCCAAAAACAACTTGAAGAAATCGAAAAGCTGCAGAAAGCCACAGAGGGCACTTACAGTTTGAGCGCAAGAATAACATCTGAATGATCAGGAGAAGCAATTATACCCAACAAAAGTCAAAAGATCCACCCGCCAAGCAAAGATATTTGTATTCACATTTTACTGTGCATTTTAAATGAGAAGTTGTCTAACTACACCGGATTTGTACTTGTGGAACTTTCGACTGTTGCAGAGTATAAAAGGGCACAACAGGAAGCAAAGATCAAGTCCATCTCGAAAGAAATTGTAACAGAGCAAAGAAAGCAGCTGAAAGTACTTGAAGCTACTGGCAAACACGAATACGAACTGGGAGTGCAAGGAGAAGGAATGTGACTGCTTGGTTACCCGACTGCAAGAGAAGACATTTTTATTTTTAATTTGTTAAATTATATTTTGCAAGTTTTAAAATTTTAAGTGTCTAAGATGTAGATGATTACTTGTTTTTTCTAGCTGATGGGTATCTATAAGCAGTCAGAATTCCAGCAGAAAATATAAGTTAATTACAGATATTTAGTAAATAGAATAGTTAGTCTGATATACTTTGTCTGTTTCGCTCGCCTTCGCCGAGTCCGCTCCGGGCTGCGGCTCTACAGCCGGTCCGTCCGGGTGCTGAGCAGAGCCGTCGTCCCGACTGCAGAGTCGCTTCGCAGGTGGCTGGCCCGAAGCGGTGTCTTCGACGCAGGCGAGCAAAGCAGCGTCCTCGTCTTGCAGGAAGGCAGCCAAGCGGTCGCACTCCTTCTTCTTGCTCTCCAGTTCGGCTTCGGTGTCTGCCAGTCGCTTCTTGTAGTGCTCCAGCTGCTGTCGTTGCTCCATTACAACTTCTTCGAGGGAGGACTTGAGCTTTGCTTCATGTTGTGCCGATTTGTGCTCCTCCTGAAGCATTTCAGATGTTTTTCTCACGAACAAACTGAAGTGCTGCTCCATGGCTTTCTGCAGTCTTTCGAATTTCTCCAGGTTGTTGTCGGACTGTGTTGACTTGGACATTTTTGACTTATATGCAATACTCGTACAGTTGACTGTCGATTGATAACTGATAATTGGGGCTGAGTTTGCGATCTTGTATTTATAGGCGCGGTTTGGGGTGAGAACTGGTGTTATTTGGTTTGGTGAGGTGTCTGCCAGATGGATTTATTCCAGTTCTCAAAAGACTTAGCACCTGCATTGGTGAGTGAATAAATTGTATATAAGCTGGTGTAGAGAGTCTCACAATTTAATTAGATTCATTTGAACTGAAACCTTTCAATTTGACTTTAAATGTTGCGCAACACAGTCGATTTTGGTCGCTCAAAAGTTACAGATTTCACATTAATGGTAAGCTTACTGAAAATGTTTTTGATTGGCTAAACTTTTAAGCGAGCTTTAAGTCTAGAGTACAATGTCTGGGGTTGACGGTTCTGGGTTTGGCAGTCTCAATAGTGTTAAATTCAAGTGCTCACTGCCGACTAAAGAAATATGATTCAGCGTTAGGGTGCGATTGCAGCTTAAAATGATCTGCTATGGCATTCTCTGTTTAGAGCTTAGAGTTCGTCGTCAGTCTAAAGTTGTGATAATCTAAAGTCTGTGATAGATGTTGCGCAAATCATTAATTAAATGAATTCATTCTATAACAGCTGGTTGGCTACTCATTCTCTGCCGCTGCACTATAAGGCAGTTTAAATGTGCAAAACTGATTGGCTGCCCGTCAGCTATAGCAGTCACGCAGGCACTGTACATCTTAGTGAAAATGGTGGAAGAAGTACCAAAACTACTTTGTATAGCTGCACTGAGTTATAACTTCTTGACTTCTTCAAGTACTGATGTTGCTGCGTTCCTTTCACAGCTAGCTGAATACTCGTACTCGAGTTCCTTCGCCGCTGTTGAATATAAATAACTAATTCAAAGACATCATTGGGGGGTACGCAGGAAACGATCGAATAAATGGGATAGTCTCTTTGGCTAAGTACTTGTTAAGTTTAAATTCATGTGAATTTTATGCCTTTCTATTACTTATTGCTTGTTACTAATAGCCTATGATTGACAGCCTTGTTTGTATTCAGAATCCTGCGCACCCCGAGTACGGTATGGCATATATTTTTTAATAAGCAAATGCATTTGTATTATAATAGGGGTGCAAGTAAAGGTGAAGAGAAAGTGGAAAGCAGTGGAAGAAACCGGATAACTGAACTGACAATATTAAATAAATAAATAAATACTAACAAATGTAATAAAATATAGAGCTTAACAAAAATAATTACGAACGGCCACTTTGTACATTAAAAAGATTCAGAAAAAATAAGTATGGCAATTGAATCTAAATTGATAGGAGCCTGAGCATTCTTAAAAGCTCCCCCCGTGTATGAAATTCATTTAGCAACTCTGTCAAGAAACAATTTTGCCACCACCTAATCGTTTTTGTTAAAAATTTATCACTTATAATTTGCGACACTCTCAATTTGGCACTCTCATAATTTATGACTCATATTTTATCAGACTCATAATTCGTCACACTCAATTTGACAGCCTGAATTTGCACCCTCTTAAGTATTATCGCACTGAAATTTGTCACTCATAATTTTTCACTCCCACTCATGATTAATGACTCCTTCGCATAATTTTTCACCAACTCGCTATCATAATTTGTCACTCTCTCTTAACATTTTTCATTCACTCACTCACTAATAATTTGTTACTCGGTCTCATAATTTGTCACTTACTCACTCTCAAAATTTTTCAATTCTCTCATAATTCGTCACTCACTCTCATAATTTGCCACTCACTCTCATA
Organism: Macrostomum lignano; assembly: GCA_002269645.1. Classification (NCBI taxonomy): domain Eukaryota; kingdom Metazoa; phylum Platyhelminthes; family Macrostomidae; genus Macrostomum; species Macrostomum lignano. Next base: position 22,518 of record NIVC01004584.1, read on the forward strand.
ATTTGTCACTCACTCTCATAATTTGCCACTCACTCTCATAATTTGTCACTCACTCTCATAATTTGCCACTCACTCTCATAATTTGTCACTCACTCCATAATTTGTCACTCACTCTCATAATTCGTCACTCACTCTCATAATTTGCCACTCACTCTCATAATTTGTCACTCACTCTCATAATTTGTCACTCACTCTCATAATTTGCCACTCACTCTTCTAATATGTCACTCAAACCTATATATTCTTTCATCCTGCCTATGATTCAGTTCAGTTCAGATAATAGTTAGTTCTGCTTGCCGATAAGCTGACGCAACACGATGTTTCTCGTACGTCCGCCTGGAGCCCGAACTTTAACGCCATCGGCACTCCGCGCACGACTCAGAGCCACGTAGAGCTGGCCATGCTGAAAGCAAGCTGTCGTCAGGTCGACAGCGTAGGTGCCCAGCGACTGGCCCTGGCTCTTGTGGATGGTCATGGCGAAGCACGGCCGGATCGGGAACTGCAGACGGCGGAAAACGAACGGGATCTCGGTCGGACTCGGCTCCTGCGGAATCCGCGGGATGAACACCTGCCGCCCACGGTAGATGCCAGTGGCGACCTCCGCGAGCAGGACGTTGTCACGCAGTTCGCGCAGCAGCAGCCGAGTCCCATTGCACAGCAGCGGTGGGTCCAGATTCCTCATCATGACGACCGGCATGCCGACCTTCAGCTCCAGTCGGTGATGCGACATACCGCTGGGGTCCAGCCGGTTCAGCAGCTCCGGCGGAAAATTGGTGGCTGCCGTGTCGTCATTCGGAATCGAGTCGACCGACAGGTAGACTCGGCTCTCACCGGGAAAGAGCGCTAAGCAGGCGGCGTTGGCCTCGTCCACCGTCCTGTTGAGTGGCGCCAGGATGCTCCGCTCCGCGAACATCTGGTCACGCTGCGCACTCGGCTCAAAGGACGGGTAAACGTGCCGGATGAGCTGCTCAGTGGTTGTGTCCTCGGGCAGAAGGATCTCGCTAGGCAAGGAGACCATGCCCTCAACGTCCTCTGGCAGCTCCCCGTTGCCAACCTGACAGTGAAAAGTGGAATGAGTAGAAATTTTAATTTTTATTGAGTAGAAATTTTACAATTTTTTTCTACAATTTTCATGCTTAATTAGAGCATAGAAACTCCATAGATTCTCACCTGCATAAGAAAATCTGCGTAGCTTTGGAGAGCCGAGCCGCCCTCCAGCCGCAGATTCCTTGTGAGCTGGTGCTGCCGGAAGTGCCGCCACAGCACCGACCGATTCAGGCAGGCTTCGATCGTGTTGGCCTGCGTCCCTCCGGGCACAACAGCAAGCAACTGGCGAAAGTCGCCAGCCAGCACCAGCAGCGCTCCCCCGAACGGCTGCCCACCGTGCAGCAAATCACGCAGAGAACGCTCGACGATCTCGAGGTCTTTGCGGTGCGTCATCGGAGCCTCGTCCCACACGATGAGGCGGGCGTTCCGCAGAATCTCCGCCAGTTTGCTCCGCCTGCCGATGGAGCAGAAGGCGCTGTCCTGCCGTACAGCGCAGACGGGGATCTTGAACCTGCAGGCAGGTATCGCGAGGATGGTCTATTGTGATGATAAATTAGGCATGACTTTCTGTGCTTAAAAACTAACAGTTTATAAAATGATTTATGCAGACACAAAACTCACATCGAGTGGGCGGTTCGACCTCCGGGAAGAATAGTCGCCGCGATGCCCGATGACGCGACGGCAACAGCAATTTGACGCCTTGCTCGAACCGACTTCAGCAGAAGCGTGAGCAGGAACGTCTTGCCTGTGCCGCCAGGAGCGTCAATGAAATGCAGCCCGCCGCCGCCGGCCGTCAGATTGGACTGCACGGCCTCGAAGACAGCTCGCTGCTCGTCAGTCAGGGTAGCGACCAGCGCATCCACTTCAGACTGCAGCTCAGCAGCTTCTTGCAGCGTCGGCAGGCAATCAGAAAGAAGCCGAGTCTGGATATTGAGAAGAAGCTGTAATCAGTAAGCTATTAAAGGTTAAAAACTGCATAGCACTACGTGCATATGCAGTGAGTACATACTGCACTACGTGCATAGCAGTGAGTTCATTTACTTGATCCGCTTCTGCCAGTGGTTCGGGAAGGCCGTAGGCAGACAGCTCGGATCCGCCCATCCGCTCCAGCCGCTTCTGCAGCGACCGCAGAACTTCGGCCATAGCAGCCTCGGCGCTCAAGCCCTGGTGCAGCAGGTCGCCAGCCATCTCGCGGGAAAACTCCTCCCAGAGCTTCGCGGGGTCGCTGGGATCGCCGTGCGCCAAAATTGCGGCAAAAAGTCGGCGCAGAGCAGCAGGCATCCGCGTCTGGGCAGCTTCGGACAGGCACAGCTGCCAGTGCCTGTCATCCTCCAGCAGTCCGCGAGCCTGGCAGGCGGCCTTGAAGGTCGGCAACAGGACTCCATCAACAGTGCGCAGAGCCTCGAACGAAGTCGGGCCGCGCACATTCACCAGCAGCAGGCGCAGGTAGAAACAGTCGCCCATCCGAGGACTGACTGTGTAGATGCGGCCGATGTTGCTGGTCGTCAGAACATCGGCTGGCTGATCAGCAGCGACTCGACCGCGACCTGCGCGATGCCACTGGTGCGCCCTGGGGTCCCAGGTGAAGTGCCGGGGCACCTCCTGGTACAGCAGACCTCGGGCGATTTCGTCATGGCGACAAAGCTGGGCGGGTAGGAACAGGAAACTGGGCGTTTAGGAACAGGAAGGAGCAAAAATTGAACAAATTGCACTCTGTCTGCAAAACTCACATCGAAGAAGGCGGTCAAAGTTGTGGCCTTGGGCGTAGCAGCAATAGCCTGAGCCGTCTCGTCTGTGAAAAAAACTCGCTGCTCGTCCTTAAGATGAACCGCGAGCCTGATCACAGGGGGTATCGGCTGTGCACCTCGAAGCCCAGGATGGTGTTAACTGCCTCCATTGGACCGATGAACCTGCCCAGTAGGTATTCGTCGATCTCGTCGATCTTGTGTCGCTTTGCGGAAGTCGCAGCAGCAGCAGCAGCAGTCCCAGTCGACGTGGACGGACCGGCGATCGCCAGTGGTCCTTCAGTGGCCGAATCAGCGCTGGCATTCGCAGCAGCCGCCGACTCCTTGCGGATCTGGTATGCTGCCATGTCGCTACCCTTGGTGATGTACTTCACCACGTACTTGATGGCCCGAACTGTCGCGCAGATCTCGACATTCAGGTGACAGCGAAACTCGCGCAGCAGCGCTGGGCAGTACGGCACCACCCAGCGGTTGTCAAAGGTGAACATCACCCTCTGACCGCCGCGCAGCTTTGCGAGCTTCGTCACCGTGAAGCCGCCCATCTCGACGGATCTGCGGCAGTAATGCGGGTAGCCATCCTCCTCGACCTTCGTGGCGGCCAGGAACTCCCTCGGGTAGCGCTTGCTGCACCTGCCTTTCTCCATGCACGCCGCGGCAGAATTGAGCTGCTGTCCACAGGGACCGTGCAGCATGTTCTCCGCCACCAGCTGATGCAGGTCGGCGTCGGCGACAGGGTCCGGGATCTCCGCGCTGATGACGGCGTCGTACTGATCCGGCTTCAGCTTGTTCGCCAGCCACAGCAGCGCGTGCACGTGGGGAAGACCTGGTTGTGGATAAAATTTATTGATAATTGATAATCAATAATTTTATTGAAATTTACGAAGTTATGGAGCCAACAGTTAATGCTACAGTTTAAAGCTAAAAAGTACACTTGCCTCGCTTCTGGTACTCCAGCGAGCAGACTCGAGCCAGAGTATCTCCAAACAGACTCTTCAGCCTGTTTAAGAAGGCCTTCTTCTTCAGCTCGAACACCCGGGCGGTGATGTCCGGCCGATCGACGGCAGTCTGGCCCGGAAGCAGCTCGGCCAGAATTTCCGGCCACTTCGGGTTGCATGTCATCGTCAGAAACAGGTCTGGGCGGCCAAAGGCGTGAACATACGCCATGGCATCCTGCTGACGCTCCAGACGGTACCGTGGACCTCCCACGTAGCTGGAAGTAAGAATGACACGCTTCCCGACTTCCTCCGGCCTGCCGTCGTCCTCGTGCAGCGCGTCTCGGAGACCCCGAAGACTTTCAGACACCAGATCCGTTTGGTGCTGCCGGATGTACGTAAGTCGCTCCGACTCGATCTTGGCAGCCTGGTCCACCAGGTACTGCTGGAAGAGCCGGCGACCGTACAGCAGGCTGTTGAACTGGCCTGGTCGCACCTGGATCAAGTAGGCGTAGTACTTCATCATGGTGATGCCTCGATCCTTCTTGAGCCCAATGTGCCAGCGTCCTCGCCGTACGGAAGCAGCAGCACGTACTCCAACGGATCGTAGGAGCGATGGGTCTCAGAGATCTCCTGGAGGCCTGTGAATGCAGTTCAAATGCAAGAAAAATGTACACTTGAATAGCCGAGAATGTGTCTATTATCTGACTTTGCAATGCAACCCAAATTTTAAGTCTTTTAAGGCGCTTAAAGTACTTACCACCACCTCTCAGACGCAAAACCACGCTCCGCCATTGCGCCTGAACTACGCCATCAGCATCGCCAAGGTCCGTCAGGATGCCGACCTCACTGCACTCGGGCAAGTTGAAGCGTCGGACATGCTCCCCAGATGGGCGGGCATCGGGGTTGATGACGACCCTGGCGCTCTGCAATTGCGGGTCGCTGCGCAGCAAGTCGACTGCGGACTTGAGGCTGCGCACGTAGCTGTTGCAGTCATGCAGAACAGCTTGCAGCTCCCGCAGCAAAGTGTCGTTGAGACCAGCCGTCCATTGCAGTCTGTTCTGCAGCTCTTGGTCCACAAAGAAGACCTGGCAGAACCTGGCCGCATCCCCCGGGTCTGGCAACAGGCTGCCAATGCGATGGTGCATCTGACCATGGAGGATGAAGCTCGGGTTCCACCCGGGCTGCTCACGCTGCCTGGAACCAAGCGAGGTCATGTGGAGCGCGCCGTTGTACTTCCTGATGTCCTTCAGGAACTGCGGGCTGAACGGATGCTCGCCAGTCAGCAGTCGCTTCAGAACATCAGGCGGGTCTCGGCGCTGCTCCAGGACGGTCTGTCAGGGAAATGAAAAAAGACTCAAGTAGCTTTATGTTGAAACGGGCTGCAGCAAATCACGCAATTGTCTTTGAATCTATTGATGGTCAGAGGCTTTGTACAATATTGATTTTATAAAGTAATGATCGGTATAAAAAAGCATCAATGAGGCAGCAATTTAAATAAACTAATGTTGAAAATTTTAACTCACCTTTCCTGCATGGCAGCAAATGCTAGCTGGCTCGTCCTTCCAGCGTAGCGCGCTGCAGTGAAGGCATTGGCGGTCCATGCGACCGAGCACATGTGGCTGGTGTGCCAGCTCCAACAGTCTGTGGCAATGAAATAAAGAGCAGACGTACATGCAGTTAGTATAATAATCCTAAAGAATGAGCAGCTGAGCATAAGGATAGCAGAATAAAATATATAACAACCTCTACCTGTCTCGGCGCCTCTCTGCCTGTGCATGTAGTCGGCGGTCGTGGTCTACCGCGGACTCAACCGCACGATTCTTGCTCTGGCGCTGCCGCTGCGCCTCCAGACGATGCTGATGGACGGCCTCGTCTTCGGCTTGCCGACCTTCGGCAGAACGCAGCCGGTCGTGGTCGAGTCGACGCTGGCGCTCCGCCTCGTCTTCATCATCACGGCTTTCGGCTGCACGCAGTCGATTTGACTCAAGGCGATGCTGGCGCTCAACTTCGTCTTCAACCTCGCGGCATCCGGCTGCACGCAGTCGGTTTGACTCAAGGCGATGCTGGCGCTCCACATCGCCCTCACCCTCGCGGCTCTCGGCCTTATGCTGCCGCTCCCGCTCAACGCGCGCTGCCCGCTCATCAGGTGTCTCGGACGCCCTGCGCCTCTTGGCATTCGATGCAGCGCGTGTAGAGCGGGAAAGGCTTCCACGACCACGTTTTGGCATTATAATAAGTTTAAGTTATAATATAAAAATAAATAAATATAAGCAAATGGCGAATAGCACACAGGCAAAAAGCAAGAAGCAAAGGGCAGAAATAAGCAAAAGTATAGAAATAGGAAGATCGGACGATTGGTGAGAATTCTATTATGATATCGAAATAAATGAAACTGAATTGAAAAATCACAACGTTAAGTAAGGGCCCAGTGTAAGTAGAAGCCCAATGTACATTATCTTTTGTCAATAAAAAATAACTTAAGCCCCCAACCCTGCCTCCCCCAATATTGAATAGCGCAATCGATTTCTTAGTCAGTCAGTAAGAGTATCAATTAAAATGATCGCGCAATCTAAATCAACCATCCAATACACAGCGACTGACCCCCTTCCAATACGCAGTGGCAATTAAAAGTTGAACCGCCCTCCCCCACACTGTTGGGGGGTCGATCAAACCCCCATTGAACCCCCATAATGAGTGCACTCTGAAGAAAGTTAAAAGTATGGAAATTGTTTTTTGAATGCTGTGCTTTTAGTTTTCATATTTAAAGCAAACAACTTATATCCCTGAACTCAGCGTTGCAAGTTCTTTCCAGCAATATAAATCTCTCCTCTTAAAGTTTAAAACTCGAAGAGCAGTTGAGCAGTTGAGCAAGTCGCTGTGAGCAGTTAGCGTTTGAAACTGTGTAATTTAAAGCATTGAAATATCGAGTGTACATTCACTGCCTGCTAAAGAGGCTCGCAAGTTTTTATTGAATTTCACTGCCCAGCTATTACACAGGGGCAGCCTTTTGAAAGGCAAATTGATGGCGCAATCCATTTCTCAGTTAGTCAGTATCAGTTATATGCATTGAATTTCACTGTGCAACAAATACACAGGGGCAGTCAGTTGAAAGGCTTGTCTTTCTGAATATAAAACCAATTGAATTTCGACCCAGTAGCCATATAATTGCGCTTCCTACCCACCCACCAACCCACAAAATACGCACAGTTCAATTTGGCCGATGTGCAGTTAAGTGAAATTTATTTTTTCAGCCAGGGTCCGATTGTACACACGCAGCCACTGAGAACGCGACCATCCCCCCACTGGAGAGAAAATGCACTGCCGAGATAGGAGAAAGTTGTGGCGCAATCACTCAAAATTGATACATTTTTTCAGCTTCGAGCAGAAAGAGGGGACAAATAAGATTATCAAAGGTCAGAATTGCTGCTTTCTGCTTTTTTAGGGATCTTAAAATTAAAAAATGAAAGATTAAAATAGCCTAAAGCCATCCTCGGAAAATTTGCAGTTTTCCCATATAAGTTTCAACGCTGAGTTGCAAGTATTCTAGGAGGAGTTATCGAACTGACATACATACAGACAAACAACGCACCACTTTTAGTATTAAGACGAGGCCAACTCCTCCTTCGGAGAAGAAAGGGGAAGAACTCCAATCAGCGGAATTCCATTCCCTGAACTCCATCAGCGGAATCCCATTTTCCAACACCTCTCCGCGCAACAGAAATCGTCTCCGTGAAACTGAACACCATCGAAATATTCTCCGCGAAATAGAAATCCTCTCCGTGAAACTGGACTAAATCGAAATTTCTACGTCAAACAGCCCAGCTCTCAGAATTCATTGGTTAAGGTTAGGGTTAGGGTTAGAGCTACACACAGCTGCGTGTTGAAAGACGCCGTAAAAACATTGAACCAATTAAATTGCGCAACTTATTTCTCAGGCAGTCAGTATCAGCCTCAGTTAAAGTTAACAAAAAGATTGCGCAATCTAAATCAACCCTCGAATACACAGCAACCGACCCCCCTTCCAATACGCAGTGCAGCTAGAAATTGAACCCCCTACCAACTATTGGGGGGGGGGTCGGTCGAACCCCCATTGAACTCCAAAATGAGCAAAATCTTTGCAGAAAGCTAAAAGTATGAAAATCTTTTCTTGAATGCTGTGAATTTAATTTTCATATTTAAAGCAAAAAACTTATATCCCCGAACTCATCGCAGCAAGATCTTTCCAGCAATATAAGTCTCTCCTCTCTAAGTTCAAAACTCGAACAACAGTTAGTGTTTGAAACTTTCTGATTTTAAGCATTGAAATATCGAGTGTACGTTCACTGCCTGCTAAAGATGCTCGCAAGTTTATGCATTAAAATGCACTGAATTTCACTGTGCAAAAAATACACAGGGCTTCCTGTTAAAAAACAGAACACAAATAGTTGCGCAATTGTCTATAAAGTCAGTCAGTGAGCCAGGGTTCAAGTGTACACACGCAGCCACTGAGAACGCGACCATCCCCCACTTGAGAGAAAATACACTGCCAAGATAGAAAAATTTTATGGCGCAATCACTAAAATTTATGCAAATTTTCAGCTCCAAGCAGAAAGAGGGGACAATTAAGATTATCAAAGGTCAAGACCGCCATTTTCTGCTTTTTTAGGGATCTTAAAAATTGAAAATGAAAGATTAAAATAGCCTAAAGCCATCCTCGGAAAATTTGCAGTTTTCCCATATAAGTTTCAACGCTGACTTGCAAGTATTCTAGGAGGAGTTATCCAACAAACACACACACACACAGACAAACAACGCACCAACTTTAGTATTAACGAGGCCAACTCCTCCTTCGGAGAAGAAAGGGGAAGAACTCCAATCAGCGGAATTCCATTCCCTGAACTCCATCAGCGGAATCCCATTTTCCAACACCTCTCCGCGCAACAGAAATCGTCTCCGTGAAACTGAACACTATCGAAATCCTCTCCGTGAAACTGAACACCATCGAAATATTCTCCGCGAAATAGAAATCCTCTCCGTGAAACTGGACTAAATCGAAATTTCTACGTCAAATAGCCCAGCTCTCAGAATTCATTGGTTAGGGTTAGGGTTAGGGTTGACAGCTGCGTGTTGAAAGGCGCCGTAAAAACATTGAACCAATTAAATTGCGCAACTTATTTCTCAGGCAGTCAGTATCAGCCTCAGTTAAAGTTAACAAAAAGATTGCGCAATCTAAATCAACCCTCAAATACACAGCAACCGACCCCCCTTCCAATACGCAGTGCAGCTAGAAATTGAACTCCCCCCACCAACTATTGGGGGTCGGTCGAACCCCCATTGAACTCCAAAATGAGCACAATCTTTGCAGAAAGCTAAAAGTATGAAAATCTTTTCTTGAATGCTGTGAATTTAATTTTCATATTTAAAGCAAAAAACTTATATCCCCGAACTCATTGCAGCAAGATCTTTCCAGCAATATAAGTCTCTCCTCTCTAAGTTCAAAACTCGAGCAACAGTTAGTGTTTGAAACTTTCTGATTTTAAGCATTGAAATATCGAGTGTACGTTCACTGCCTGCTAAAGATGCTCGCAAGTTTATGCATTAAAATGCACTGAATTTCACTGTGCAAAAAATACACAGGGCTTCCTGTTAAAAAACAGAACACAAATAGTTGCGCAATTGTCTATAAAGTCAGTCAGTGAGCCAGGGTTCAAGTGTACACACGCAGCCACTGAGAACGCGACCATCCCCCACTTGAGAGAAAATACACTGCCAAGATAGAAAAATTTTATGGCGCAATCACTAAAATTGATGCAAATTTTCAGCTCCAAGCAGAAAGAGGGGACAATTAAGATTATCAAAGGTCAAGACCGCCATTTTCTGCTTTTTTAGGGATCTTAAAAATTGAAAATGAAAGATTAAAATAGCCTAAAGCCATCCTCGGAAAATTTGCAGTTTTCCCATATAAGTTTCAACGCTGACTTGCAAGTATTCTAGGAGGAGTTATCCAACAAACACACACACACACAGACAAACAACGCACCAACTTTAGTATTAAGACGAGGCCAACTCCTCCTTCGGAGAAGAAAGGGGAAGAACTCCAATCAGCGGAATTCCATTCCCTGAACTCCATCAGCGGAATCCCATTTTCCAACACCTCTCCGCGCAACAGAAATCGTCTCCGTGAAACTGAACACTATCGAAATCCTCTCCGTGAAACTGAACACCATCGAAATATTCTCCGCGAAATAGAAATCCTCTCCGTGAAACTGGACTAAATCGAAATTTCTACGTCAAACAGCCCAGCTCTCAGAATTCATTGGTTAGGGTTAGGGTTAGAGCTACACACAGCTGCGTGTTGAAAGGCTCCGTAAAAACATTGAACCAATTAAATTGCGCAACTTATTTCTCAGGCAGTCAGTATCAGCGTCGGTTAAAGTTAACAAAAAGATTGCGCAATCTAAATCAGCCCTCCAATACACAGCAACCGACCCCCTTCCAATACGCAGTGCAGCTAGAAATTGAACCCCCTACCAACTATTGGGGGGGTCGGTCGAACCCCCATTGAACTCCAAAATGAGCAAAATCTTTGCAGAAAGCTAAAAGTATGAAAATCTTTTCTTGAATGCTGTGAATTTAATTTTCATATTTAAAGCAAAAAACTTATATCCCCGAACTCATCGCAGCAAGATCTTTCCAGCAATATAAGTCTCTCCTCTCTAAGTTCAAAACTCGAGCAACAGTTAGTGTTTGAAACTTTCTGATTTTAAGCATTGAAATATCGAGTGTACGTTCACTGCCTGCTAAAGATGCTCGCAAGTTTATGCATTAAAATGCACTGAATTTCACTGTGCAAAAAATACACAGGGCTTCCTGTTAAAATAAAGTCAGCCAGTGAGCCAGGGTCCGATTGTACACACGCCGCCAATGAGAACGCGCCCATTCCCCCACAGGAGAGAAAATGCACTGGCGACATAGGAAAAAGTTGTGGCGTAATCACTCAAAATTTATGCCAATTTTCAGCTCCGAGCAGAAAGAGGGGACAAATAAGATTATCAAAGGTCAGAATTGCTGCTTCCTGCTTTTTTAGGGATCTTAAAATTTAAAAATGAAAGATTAAAATAGCCTAAAGCCATCCTCGGAAAATTTGCAGTTTTCCCATATAAGTTTCAACGCTGAGTTGCAAGTATTCTAGGAGGAGTTATCGAACTGACATACATACAGACAAACAACGCACCACTTTTAGTATTAAGACGAGGCCAACTCCTCCTTCGGAGAAGAAAGGGGAAGAACTCCAATCAGCGGAATTCCATTCCCTGAACTCCATCAGCGGAATCCCATTTTCCAACACCTCTCCGCGCAACAGAAATCGTCTCGGTGAAACTGAAAACTATCGAAATCCTCTCCGTGAAACTGAACACCATCGAAATATTCTCCGCGAAATAGAAATCCTCTCCGTGAAACTGGACTAAATCGAAATTTTTACGTCAAACAGCCCGGCTCTCTGAATTCATTGGTTAGGGTTAGGGTTAGGGTTAGAGCTACACACAGCTGCGTGTTGAAAGGCGCAGTAAAAACATTGAACCAATTAAATTGCGCAACTTATTTCTCAGGCAGTCAGTATCAGCCTCAGTTAAAGTTAACAAAAAGATTGCGCAATCTAAATCAACCCTCAAATACACAGCAACCGACCCCCCTTCCAATACGCAGTGCAGCTAGAAATTGAACTCCCCCCCACCAACTATTGGGGGGTCGGTCGAACCCCCATTGAACTCCAAAATGAGCACAATCTTTGCAGAAAGCTAAAAGTATGAAAATCTTTTCTTGAATGCTGTGAATTTAATTTTCATATTTAAAGCAAAAAACTTATATCCCCGAACTCATCGCAGCAAGATCTTTCCAGCAATATAAGTCTCTCCTCTCTAAGTTCAAAACTCGAGCAACAGTTAGTGTTTGAAACTTTTGATTTTAAGCATTGAAATATCGAGTGTACGTTCACTGCCTGCTAAAGATGCTCGCAAGTTTATGCATTAAAATGCACTGAATTTCACTGTGCAAAAAATACACAGGGCTTCCTGTTAAAAAACAGAACACAAATAGTTGCGCAATTGTCTATAAAGTCAGCCAGTGAGCCAGGGTCCAATTGTACACACGCCGCCAATGAGAACGCGCCCATTCCCCCACAGGAGAGAAAATGCACTGGCGACATAGGAAAAAGTTGTGGCGTAATCACTCAAAATTTATGCAAATTTTCAGCTCCGAGCAGAAAAAGTGTCCAGAGAAGGTTAGGAAATCAGATTTCTGCTTTTTTAGGGATCTTAAAATTAAAAAATGAAAGATTAAAACAGCCTAAAGCCGATTCCGGAAAATTTGCAGTATTCCCATATAAGTTTCAACGCTGAGTTGCACGTAGTCTAGGAGGAGATATCCTACAAACAAACAGACAAACAAACAAACAAACAACGCACCAACTTTAGTATTAAGATGACATACATACAGACAAACAACGCACCACTTTTAGTATTAAGACGAGTGGAACTCCTCCTTCGGAGGAGAAAGGGGAAGAACTCCCATCACCGGAATTCTATTCCCTGAAATATCCATCAACTGAAATTCCATGTCTTTAACCCTATCTTCCAAATCGTCTCCAAATTCTTTACAAAATCTTTCAAAGACCATAGCTCAAAGACTCTTACGTCTCTCATATCTACTCTCTCCTCTCTTCGCTATTATCGTGACTCGCTTCTCTCTCCTCTCTCTCATCTCATCTCTACCCCTACTCTCTTATTTATCTCTACTCCCTTATTTATCTCTTCTCCCTCGTCTTTCGTCTGTACCCTATCCTGTCTACTCTCCTATCTTCTATCTTATCTCTCCCCTTTTCTCTCCTCTCTCATATCTAATCTCTAATCACTTATCTATCGTCTCCGCTCTACTTTCTCTCTTCTTTTTTCTCTCTTCTCTCTGCTCTCATTTCTCGTATCTCTTATACGCTCTCACCCTCTCCTTTCTTATCTCCCATCTTTCTTCCCTCCTTTCTACTGCATCACCTGTCTCCTCTCTTCTCTTTTCTCTCCTCTCCATTCTCTCTTCTCTACTCTCATCTCCCCTCATCTCTTCTCTAATCTCTAATCTCTTCTCTCTCTTATTTTCTCACTCATCTCTTTTCTCATTGCATCTCTCATCTCTCCTCTCTCTCTCTCCTCTCATCTGTACTATCTTTTTTATCTCTTCTCCCAGGTCTTTCAAATTTACTCTCTCCTGTCTCCTCTCTCCCCTCGTCTTTCCTCTCTCATATCTCTTCTCTACTCACTTATATATTCTCTCTCCTCTGCTCCCCTTTTACACTTTCCTATATGCTCTCACTCTCACCCTCCCCTTTCTTATCTGCTGTTTTTACACTCCTTTCTACCACCTGTCTCCTCTCGTTTCTCTCCTCTCTGCACTCTCATCTTTACCCTCTTCTTTCTCCTCACTACTTTCTTCTCTTAAATCTCTGATCTCTGATCTTTCATCTCTCTCCTCTCACCTCTCACCTCTCTCCTCTCTTTCCTCTCTTCTATTGCCTCTGTACGCTCTTGTCCCTCCTTTCTTCTCCATCCTGTCTCCTCTCTGCAATCTCATATCTCCTCTCTCATATCCTCTCCCTTCATCTCCTCTCTCCTCTTCTCTTCTCTCTCCTTCGTTCCCGCCTTACTTTCCTCTTCTCTCCCATCTGTCATGTCTAATCTCTCCACTCATTTCTACTCTGTTTTCTATCATCTCATCTCTCTTCTCTTTTCATTCTTCTCTTTACTCTCTTCTCTGACTGATTGAAGATGCCAAATCCATCAAGATCCTCTCCGCGAAGCAGAAATCCTGTCCGTGCAACTGAAAACCATCGAAATCCTCTCCGTGAAACTGGACTCCTTCGAAATCCTCTCCTTGAAACTTAAATCCATCAAAATCGTCTCCATAAAACAGAAATCAATCATAAATTATCTCCGCGAAACAGAAATCCTCTCCGTGAAGCTGAACATCATCGAAATCCTCTCCGTGAAACTGAACACCTTCGAAATCCTCTCCGTGAAACTGAACACCTTCGAAATCCTCTCCTTGAAACTTAAATCTATCAAAATCGTCTCCATAAAGCAGAAATCAATCATAAATTTAACTCCGCGAAACAGAAATCCTCTCCGTGAAGCTGAACATCATCAAAATCCTCTCCGTGAAACTGAGCACCATCGAAATCCTCTCCACGAAACAGAAATCCTCTTTGTCAAAATTAAAACATTGAAATCGTCTCCGCTAAACTGGACTCAATCAATTTTTTCCGTCAAACAACTCAACTCTCCGGATTCATTGGTTAGGGTTAGGGTTAGGGTTAGAACTACGCACAGCTTCGTGTTAAAAGGCACTGATAAACTATTGAACTAATTGAATCAATTCATTGCGCAACCGATTTCACAGTCAGTCAGTATCAGTCTCAGTTAAAGTTAACAAAAACATTGCGCAATCTAAATCAACCCTCCAATACAAAGCAACTGACCCCTTCCTATACACAGCGCCAGTTGGAAGTCGAAACCCCCAACTTTATCTCTCACCTCTCGCCAAAATGAGTACAATCTTTGCAGAAAGTTTAAAGTATGGAAATAGTTTTTGCAATGCAGAGCTTTTAGTTTTCATATTTGAAGCAAACAATTTATATCCCTGAAATCAGCTTTGCAAGTTCTTTCCAGCAATATAAATTTTTTCTCTCAAAGTTAAAAACTCGAGCAACAGTTTGCGTTTGAAACTTTCTGATTTAAAGCATTGAAATATCGATTGTACGTTCACTGCCTGCTAAAGAGGCCCGCAAGTTTATGCATTGAATTTCAACGTTCAACAAAATCACAGGGCTGCCTATTGAAAATTAGAACACAAATCTTTGCGCAATTGTCTATACAGTCAGCCAGTGAGCCAGGGTCCGATTGTACACAGGCAGCCATTTAGAACGCCCCATCCCCCCACTGGAGAGAAAATACACTGCAGAGATAGGGAAAAGTTGTGGCGCAATCACTTGAAATTCATGCAAATTTTCAGCTCCAAGCAGAAAGAGGGGACAATTAAGATTATCAAAGGTCAAGACCGCCGTTTTCTGCTTTTTTGAGGATTTTAGAAATTAAAATTTCAGAATTAAAATAGCCTATAGCCGACCTCGGATAATTTCCAATCTTCCCATATAAGTTTCAACGCTGAGTTGCCACTATTCAAGGAGGAGTTGTCGAAATGACAGACAGACACACAGACAGACAGACAAACAACGCGTCAACTTTAGTATATACGAGGAACTCCTCCTTCGGAGGAGAAAGGGGAAGAACTCCCATCACCGGAATTCTATTCCCTGAAATATCCATCAACTGAAATTCCATGTCTTTAACCCTATCTTCCAAATCGTCTCCAAATTCTTTACAAAATCTTTCAAAGACCATAGCTCAAAGACTCTCAAGTCTCTCATATCTCCTCTCTCCTCTCTCTCATCTCATCTCTACCCCTGCTCCCTTATTTATCTCTTCTCCCTCGTCTTTCGTCTGTACCTTCTCCTGTCTTCTGTCTCCTCTCTTCACTCTTATCTCTCCCTCTTCTCTCCTCTCTCATATGTCATCTCTACTCACTTATCTATCGTCTCTCTTAACCCTCTCTCTCTCTTCTCTTTTCTCTTCTCTCTGCTCTCATTTCTCATATTTCATATACGCTCTGACACTACTTTCTTGTCTCCCATCTTTCTTCCTCCTTTTCACTATCCCCTGTCTCTTCTCTTCTCTCTTTTCTATTCTCTCCATTCTCTCTTTTCTCCTTTCCTTGCTCCTTTCATCTCTCTCCTCTCTCCTCACTCTCTTCTCCTTTCGCTTCTCTCTCCTCTCTCTCCTCTCATCTTTACTACCTTATTTATATCTTCTCCCTAGTCTTTCGTCTGTACTCTCTCCTGTCTCCTCTCTCCCCTGCTCTCTCATCCCTCATCTCCTCATCTCACTCTTTCTTTCTCCTCTACTCTCCCCTCTCTTCTATTGCCTCTGTACGCTCTTATCCCTCATCTATTCTCTCTCCTATCATCTCCAATCTGTCATGTCTAATCTCTCCACTCAATTATACTCTGTTTTCTATCATCTCTTCTCTCTTCTCTTTTCAGTCTTCTCTTTACTCTCTTCTCTGACTGATTGAAGATGCCAAATCCATCAAGATCCTCTCCGCGAAGCAAAAATCCTGTCTGTGCAACTAAAAACCATCGAAATCCTCTCAGTGAAACTGGACTCCTTCGAAATCCTCTCCTTGAAACTTAAATCCATCAAAATTGTTTCATAAAACAGAAATCAATCATAAATTATCTCCGCGAAACAGAAAGCCTCTCCGTGAAGCTGAACATGATCGAAATCCTCTCCGTGAAACTGAACACCATGGAAATCCTTTCGTGAAACTGAACATCATCGAAATCCTCTCCACGAAACAGAAATCTTCTCCGTCAGAATTTAAACATTGAAATCGTCTCCGCTAAACTTGACTTAATCGAATTTTTTCCGTCAAACAACTTAACTCGCCAGATTCATTAGGGTTAGGGTTAGGGTTAGGGTTAGGGTTAGAACTACGCACAGCTTCGTGTTAAAAGGCACAGATAAAAATATTGAACTAATTGAATCAATTCATTGCGCAACCGATTTCACAGTCAGTCAGTATCAGCCTCAGGTAAAGTTAACAAAAACATTGCGCAATCTAAATCAACCCTCCAATACACAGCAGCAGTGAGAAGTTGAACCCTCCCCCCAACAATCTTTGCAGATTAAAGTACAATCTTTGCAGAAAGTTAAAAGTATGGAAATAGTTTTTCAAATGCTGTGCTTTTTCTTTTCATATTTAAAGCAAACAACTTATATCCCCGAACTCAGCGTTGCAAGATCTTGCCAGCAATATAAGTTCTCCTCTCAAAGTTAAAAATCGAGCAACAGTTAGCATTTGAAATTTTCTGATTTAAGCATTGAAATATCGAGTGTACGTTCACTGCCTGCAGCAGTGGAGGCTCGCAAGTTTATTCATTGAATTTCACTGTCCAAAACTACACAGGGCAGCCTATTGAAAATCAGAACACATATCGTTGCGCAATTGTCTATACAATCAGCCAGTGAGCTAGGGTCCGATTGTACACACGCAGCCACTGAGAACGCGACCATCCCCCACTGGAGAGAAAATACACTGCAGAGATAGGAGAAAGTTATGGCGCAATCGCTCAAAATTCATGCAAATTTTCAGCTCCAAGCAGAAAGAGGGTACAATTAAGATTATCAAAGGTCAAAACCGCCGTTTTCTGCTTTTTTAGGGATCTTAAAATGTAAAAATGAAAGATTAAAATAGCCTAAAGCCATCCTCGGAAAATTTGCAGTTTTCCAATATAAGTTTCAACGCTGAGTTGCAAGTATTCTAGGAGGAGTTATGCAACAGACAAACAAACACACAAACATCGCACCAACTTTAGTATATATAGACGAGGCCAACTCCTCCTTCGGAGAAGAAAGGGGAAGAACTCCAATCAGCGGAATTCCATTCCCTGAACTCCATCAGCGGAATCCCATTTTCCAACACCTCTCCGCGCAACAGAAATCGTCTCCGTGAAACTGAACACTATCGAAATCCTCTCCGTGAAACTGAACACCATCGAAATATTCTCCGCGAAATAGAAATCCTCTCCGTGAAACTGGACTAAATCGAAATTTCTCCGTCAAACAGCCCAGCTCTCAGAATTCATTGGTTAGGGTTAGGGTTAGGGTTAGAGCTACACACAGCTGCGTGTTGAAAGGCGCCGTAAAAACATTGAACCAATTAAATTGCGCAACTTATTTCTCAGGCAGTCAGTATCAGCGTCGGTTAAAGTTAACAAAAAGATTGCGCAATCTAAATCAGCCCTCCAATACACAGCAACCGACCCCCTTCCAATACGCAGTGCAGCTAGAAATTGAACCCCCCCTACTAACTATTGGGGGGGGGGGGGTCGGTCGAACCCCCATTGAACTCCAAAATGAGCAAAATCTTTGCAGAAAGCTAAAAGTATGAAAATCTTTTCTTGAATGCTGTGAATTTAATTTTCATATTTAAAGCAAAAAACTTATATCCCCGAACTCATCGCAGCAAGATCTTTCCAGCAATATAAGTCTATCCTCTCTAAGTTCAAAACTCGAGCAACAGTTAGTGTTTGAAACTTTCTGATTTTAAGCATTGAAATATCGAGTGTACGTTCACTGCCTGCTAAAGATGCTCGCAAGTTTATGCATTAAA
Source organism: Macrostomum lignano (assembly GCA_002269645.1). Classification (NCBI taxonomy): domain Eukaryota; kingdom Metazoa; phylum Platyhelminthes; family Macrostomidae; genus Macrostomum; species Macrostomum lignano. Next base: position 40,501 of record NIVC01004584.1, read on the forward strand.
ATGCACTGAATTTCACTGTGCAAAAAATACACAGGGCTTCCTGTTAAAAAACAGAACACAAATAGTTGCGCAATTGTCTATAAAGTCAGCCAGTGAGCCAGGGTCCAATTGTACACACGCCGCCAATGAGAACGCGCCCATTCCCCCACAGGAGAGAAAATGCACTGGCGACATAGGAAAAAGTTGTGGCGTAATCACTCAAAATTCATGCAAATTTTCAGCTCCGAGCAGAAAGAGGGTACAATTAAGATTATCAAAGGTCAGAATTGCCGTTTTCTGCTTTTTTAGGGATCTTAAAATGTAAAAATAAAAGATTAAAATAGCCTAAAGCCATCCTCGGAAAATTTGCAGTTTTCCCACATAAGTTTCAACGCTGACTTGCAAGTATTCTAGGAGGAGTTATCCAACAAACACACACACACACGGACAAACAACGCACCAACTTTAGTATTAAGACGAGTGGAACTCCTCCTCCGGAGAGAAAGGGGAAAAACTCCCATCACCGGAATTCCATTCCCTGAATTATCCATCAACTGAAATTCCATGTCTTGAATCCCATCTTCCAAATCGTCTCCAAATTCTTTACAAAACCTTTGAAAGACCATAGCTCAAAGATTCTTACGTCTCTCATATCTACTCTCTCCTCTCTTCGCTATTATCGTGACTCGCTTCTCTCTCCTCTCTCTCATCTCATCTCTACCCCTACTCTCTTATTTATCTCTTCTCCCTCGTCTTTCGTCTGTACCTCTCCTGTCTCTTGTCTCCTCTCTTCTCTCATATTCTCCTTTTCTCTTCTATCTCCTTCGTTCCGCCTTACTTCCCCTCTTCTCTCCCATCTGTATGTCTAATCTGCTCGCACTTATTTCTACT
>NIVC01004585.1:0-41314 GCA_002269645.1 Macrostomum lignano
CGGCACTCGTTGCCGTTCTGCACACCGAAAAATAGAAATCCTAGCGCCTGCACAGCTTCGACAGTTGTTGAGATTTGTCTTGACCTTTCGCACCAGGAATGGCAAGTCGCGATCGGTGTTTGTCCAGGAAGTGCCGAGACTGCTGAACTCATCTGCGGGTGGGTTTTTTTACTTTAGGCAGTGTTTATTGTGTTTTTGAATTGAAAACGTAATGAATTGATGCTCAAGGGTTGCACAGGTATAACGGATGAGCCCCCTGACACACGGCTGTCGTCAGCTTGACAGGAACGTCCCCAAGAGCCCCGGCGTCTCCACTCAACCAGTTCACTCCAGGCAGTCCCTCGGTGCAGTAGATAGCTGCGCCATCCTCCCACGCACTATTCACAGAGAGTGACACGTCAGGACGACAGAGAAGCAGTTAAATTAAGTTTAAAAACTTACTGACGGTGACGCCCGTCTCGAAGACGAGGTTGTGATGGGTGCCTCCGCACATCTGGTTGCTGTTTCCTGAACACATGGTGATGCAAATGGTTGGTCACCCTTGCCGTAACGGCCGTAGCTGTTGCCGCAATAGCAGGTGTTGCCCTCCTGAAGGCCGCGTATTTGTAGCAAGCTCGGAGCACCTGTTGAGGCGCACAGGTTCACCGTCATCAGGCCGGTCTCCACAAACTCGGCAGGTCGTGATGCCTTGTCCTTGAAGCAGCCAACAGCCGTTCTGTGGATCTCTGAAATATAGAGCGGGGAGTACGGAGGTGAAGTAGTAAATGGAGAAGTAACTCCACAGACTATACAGCAGGCCTTGACTTTCTCAATGCCTGCAATGTACAGAGTGTTCTTTGAGGTTTGTTTAGCCCTCAGGGCAATTTTAGTGCAGCGAGTGCACTTATGTAAGCAGCTTCATCAATTCCGCACGCGCCTTCAAAGGTAGTCCTGTAGATGTTGTTACGCCATGCGCCACCGCAAGTCTGGTAGGGGTTGCCGCGGCACTTGGCGTTGCACTCGGAGTCTTCGGCCTTGCCATACTGGTTGTAGTAGTTGCCGCAGAAGCACTGCATGGAGTTCTGCACGCCGGCGTAGAAGTAGCGAGGTCGGCACCGCCTGAAGCAGCGGTTCACGCTGATCTGCCCGCTCATGCCAACAATGGGCAGGTCTCTGGCCGCCTCGTCTTTGAAGCAGCCTTTGGCGGTGAATTTCCCTGGAAATTATTTGAGAATGCGATGAATTGCATCAAGGAGTCCCGAGTAGCTTCCTTAAAAATCCAGAACAAACGGAACCCGAAGATCACTAACGGTTGCTTGAACTGTCAAAGTACTTTCAAATCGGCTGGCTTTCTGTGACAAGAAGTCGCAAGCTTACATGCTAGTCCGGTGGAGTAGATGGTATTGAAGAAGGCGCCTCCGCAGAACTGCTGGGCGTTGCCCCGGCAGCGGTGTGGCACTTGTCCTCGCTGTCGGCATGGCCGTGCCGGCCGAAGCTGTCGCCGCAGAAGCACTGGGAGCCGGCCTGCAGACCGGCATAGCGGTAGAGACGCCTGGCGCAGAGCCGGACGCACAGCTGGATCGTGAAGCGAGGTCAGGCAGGTCGCGGTCCTTCTTGTCCACGAAGCAGCCCTTGTGCTGGATGGCTGCGGATGGGAGCGATGGGTTGGCAAGGGATGCTGAGGAAGCTGAGCATTCCGAGTTCAAATGGCAATTTGTTAGAAAGCGGGTGTTTATGCGGGTAACGGCTTGGCACTCGGCAACTACGAGTATTTATGGTTTATTGAAGACTTGGTCAATATTCAGTCATTCATGGCTAAATTACGAGCGAAAGTTTAATTTGAGAAGCGCCATCTCTCGATATTGCATGCCTTTCAATAGACTGAGCCTTATTTGAGGCTTCTCTGAGCAGAGCTATTGCTCACTCAGACTGACTTACCCGTAAATCCTATTTTAGCTAGTTCAAATTGAATTCTACCGTAAATTCAAGAGCACCTTCAAGCGCCTGATCCAAACGTTGTCGCATAAAATTTGAATGAAGCTGAGCAGCTGAGGGGTGGGGTACTCAAATTAACTGAAGGAGAATAATGCGCCGTCTACTGAGACCTTTTACAAGCCTACTGCGAAGGTGATAAAAGTGCAAAAACTGCGGAAGACAAAACAAGCGAGAGAAGCGCAGCTAGAAAACTACTGTCGTCATGATTTAGTAGCGAAGATAGACAGACACCTGAACCCGGGGTGGACTGTGGCAAAAAGTTGCACAGACAAAAACGCTTTCAAGAATACAAAGACTCAAAGCCACGAATTGCAGGTTTGCTGCAAATTTCACTGGCACTGGGTGCTGTGAGTTTCAATTATATCGAATACTCATCAAGGCTCTCACGCGCAAGAAAGCATAATTAACACCCAGCCGGTTTGAAGGCCTCAATTTGCAAAGGCCCGGCTCTTTGTTAAGGTCTAAGATTTCTATGCCACCAGCTGTAGGTATTCATGAGTTGGCTAAAGTGCAAGATTGATAGTATGCTTACTTGTATCGGCTCCGCTGTCCGTGTCCTTGTCAATTGATGGCTCTAAAATTGTTTAGGAGCGAGCGCAGCAGCTTAGCCATTTTGTTAGCAGGCAAATTCACTGGACACAACAGTTAGTGACCGAGCCTGTCAGACAGGACTCACCGTTGTCAGTGTTTCCATCAATGATGGTACTTTCCTCATCGGGCACAGTTTGCTCTTCTGACTTCTCGCTTTCCGTCTCTCTCGTGTAATCGCTCTCGTCATCTGCAACAGATTCAGCATAGCAAGTTGTTGACCTCAAAGTCTCATATACGAGACAAGATCAGGCCTAATGCTTTAGTCAAAAGTGTCAACTCACTTCCTCCAATTCCGGTCTCGTAGATGTTGTTCAACCAGAGTCGCCGCAAATCTGCGCCTTGTTACCGAGGCAACGTTTTCTGGCATCGGACGTCGTCAACTCTGCCGTACTTGTTGTAGGTGTCGCCGCAGTAGCAGAGGTTGCTGTTCTGCACGCCGAAGTACTTGAAGCCGTAGCGCCAGCAGGCCTGTCGGCAGTTGTTGAGGGTCACCAGGCCGATCTTGGCCAGGAATGGCAGGTCGCGGACCACCTTGTCGTTGTAGCAGCCCATGCTCTTGAATAGGACTTTTTCGGATACGAAGTGGAAATTATGAAACTTTTGATTGCGACTACTCACAAGTAGTGAAACTGTCGTCAAAGGTGAAGGATTGTTATCAACTATGATATACGAGTTGATCAACCTTAAACCTAAACTTAAGTAGCCTAAACAAGATAAAATACTCCTGACACTTCCATTGATTAGGCTCGTCTTAAATAATTTCTAAAATTGCCAAGGCTAATAACTCACACGCAGGCTTGCCGCTCTCGTAAATGTTCTGGTGCCAGACGCCGCCGCAGATCTGCTCGTTGTGCCCCGTGCACTTCATGTTGCACTTCGACGGGTCGGCCTTGCCGTACCGTCCGTACTTGTTGCCGCACCAGCACTGCACAGAGTACTGAACGCCAGCGTAGCGGTAGCCGAGCTCGCGGCACAACTTTCGACAGTAGTTGATGCTGATCACGCCCGAGAAGGGCATCTCGACGAGGTCGTGAATTCCCTTGTCCCTGTAGCAGCCGAGGTTCTCCGGGTTGGTGACTGCGTGTTTGGGGGGGAACGGATGTAGAAATGGAACCAGCTCTATTGTACGTAACTGCTGCTCAGATGAGTAAAACCAAAGCAACATACTGTCAGCCTTAGTCTCGTAGATGTGCTGGTGCCAGATTCCACCGCAGATTTGCCTCCGGTTCGCGTGGCAGCGGACGTAGCAGTTGGAGTCGACGGCCTTGCCGTACCGGCCGAATTTGTTGCCGCAGTAGCACCAGGCGCCGGCCTGGGCTCCGGCGTATTTAAAGCCGAGATCGGCGCAGGAGGTGACGCACTTGTTCACGCTGATGATGGGGCAGTGGGAGCCGAGCACGGGCAGGTCGCGGTCCGGCTTGTCCACGTAGCAGCCGAGCGGCTTCATCTCCGCGGCTGTCGAGTTTTTAAGTCATGAGTTATGGCGACTTTGTGTGGATAACGGACGGAACATGTACGGACAGAATGGATCATTCACGGACAGAATGGATCATGCACGGACAGAATGGATAATTCACGGACAGAATGGATCATGCACGGACAGAATGAAACATGCACGGACAGAATGGAACATGCACGGACAGAATGGAAAAATTCACGGACAGAATGGAGCATGCACGGAAAGAATGGAAAATGCACGGACAGAATGGAGCATTCACGGACAGAATGGATCATGCACGGACAGAATGGATCATGCATGGACAGAATGGAGCATGCACAGACAAAATGAAGCATGCACGGACAGAATGGAGCATGCACAGACAAAATGAAGCATGCACGGACAGAATGGATCATGCACGGACAGAATGGAGCATGCACAGACAAAATGAAGCATGCACGGACAGAATGGATCATGCACGAACAGAATGGAACATGCACGGACAGAATGGAAAAATTCACGGACAGAATGGAGCATGCAGGGACAGAATGGAAAATGCACGGACAGAATGGAGCATTCACGGACAGAATGGAGCATGCACGGACAGAATGGAGCATGCACAGACAAAATGAAGCATGCACGGACAGAATGGAGCATGCAGGGACAGAATGGAGCATGCACGGACAGAATGGATCATGCACGGACAGAATGGATCACACAGAATAAAGCAGGCAAGCGAACACCCATCGAAATTAATTCTACCCACCTTCAACGGAGACTCCGGTGGCGTACAGGCTGTTGTACCAGGTGCCTCCGCAGATCTGGTCCTTGTTAGCTCCGCACTTGAAGTTGCATTTTGAGTCGTCGCCTTGGCCATACTGTCCGAAGCCGTTGCCGCAGAAACAATGGCTGATTGCTTGCAGACCGAAGTAGCGGTACTTGAGCTGTCGGCAGGTCCATCGGCAGTAGTGGACGCTGAGGGTGCCCGTGAATGCAAGCTGTGGCAGATCGCGCTGTGCTCTGTCCTTGTAGCAGCCGAACTTGCGCATTTCTGCCAGTTAGTAGTAGTAGTAGTAGTAGTAGTAGTAGTAGTAGTAGTAGTAGTAGTAGTAGTAGTAGTAGTAGTAGTAGTAGTAGTAGTAGTAGTAGTAGTAGTAGTAGTAGTAGTAGTAGTAGTAGTAGTAGTAGTAGTATTGGCAGTAGTATCAGTAGTATCTCTCACCAATCTGGCTGATGGTCACAATCTTGCCTGCAATGATAGGCGCATGTAGGAAAGTGAAATTAAAATAGCTCGCAATATCAGCTTCATCTTTCATCTCAGAGGCGCTTTTGTTGAACTCACCAATTGTGTCAGATTTAACTCCCTGGATAAGCGAGCTTTCTGAAGTGTTCAAAATCATAATGGAATCGTGAAATCATGTTTCGCGGAAAATTCATATTAATTTTAGTTGCCGACCCGCAAACTTACCCTTTTCGTCGCTTGCGGACTGTGCAGCAGAGCCTGAATTTTCGGTAAAGGACAATTTAATGTAACTATAATGCTTCATTTTAATTGCAAGTATGGATATTTGTGTTATTGGACTGACTCTTACCGGAATCCGATCCCAAATCTGAAAGGAAGAATATTTTTATAGAATTCATTTTTCTTGATAATTCAATTGTTCAGATTTAGTCATTTTTTATATTGACCTATGCATAACGGGGAGAAAAGATTAAAGGAGGCTGGAATATGTAAGATACGGTGAGGGGAGGGTGGCAGATACGGTGAGGGGAGGGTGGCAGATACGGTGAGGGGAGGGTGGCAGATACGGTGAGGGGAGGGTGGCAGATACGGTGAGGGGAGGGTGGCAGATACGGTGAGGGGAGGGTGGCAGATACGGTGAGGGGAGGGTGGCAGATACGGTGAGGGGAGGGTGGCAGATACGGTGAGGGGAGGGTGGCAGATACGGTGAGGGGAGGGTGGCAGATACGGTGAGGGGAGGGTGGCAGATACGGTGAGGGAGGGTGGCAGATACGGTGAGGGGAGGGTGGCAGATACGGTGAGGGGAGGGTGGCAGATACGGTGAGGGGAGGGTGGCAGATACGGTGAGGGGAGGGTGGCAGATACGGTGAGGGGAGGGTGGCAGATACGGTGAGGGGAGGGTGGCAGATACGGTGAGGGGAGGGTGGCAGATACGGGGAGAGGGGGCAGCAGATACGGGGAGAGGAAACAGCAGATTCGGGGAGAGGGGACAGCAGATTCGGGGAGAGGGGCAGCAGATTCGGGGAGAGGGGGCAGCAGATTCGGGGAGAGGGGACAGCAGATACGGGGAGAGGGGGCAGCAGATACGGGGAGAGGGGCAGCAGATTCGGGGAGAGGGACAGCAGATTCGGGGAGAGGGGCAGCAGATTTGGGGATAGGGGACAGCAGATTCGGGGATAGGGGCAGCAGATTCGGGGAGAGGGGGCAGCAGATTCGGGGAGAGGGGGCAGCAGATTCGGGGAGAGGGGGCAGCAGATTCGGGGAGAGGGGGCAGCAGATTCGGGGAGAGGGGACAGCAGATACGGGGAGAGGAGGCAGCAGATTCGGGGAGAGGGGGCAGCAGATTCGGGGAGAGGGGGCAGCAGATTCGGGGAGAGGGGGCAGCAGATTCGGGGAGAGGGGGCAGCAGATACGGGATAGGGGGCAGCAGATTCGGGGAGAGGGGGCAGCAGATACGGGGAGAGGGGCAGCAGATTCGGGGAGAGGGGGCAGCAGATTCGGGGAGAGGGGGCAGCAGATTCGGGGAGAGGGGGCAGCAGATTCGGGAGAGGGGGCAGCAGATTCGGGAGAGGGGACAGCAGATTCGGGGAGAGGGGGCAGCAGATTCGGGGAGAGGGGGCAGCAGATTCGGGGAGAGGGGGCAGCAGATTCGGGGAGAGGGGGCAGCAGATTCGGGAGAGGGGGCAGCAGATTCGGGGAGAGGGGGCAGCAGATTCGGGAGAGGGGGCAGCAGATTCGGGGAGAGGGGGCAGCAGATACGGGGAGAGGGGACAGCAGATACGGGGAGAGGGGGCAGCAGATTCGGGAGAGGGGGCAGCAGATTCGGGGAGAGGGGGCAGCAGATTCGGGGAGAGGGGGCAGCAGATACGGGGAGAGGGGGCAGCAGATTCGGGGAGAGGGGACAGCAGATACGGGGAGAGGGGGCAGCAGATACGGGGAGAGGGGCAGCAGATTCGGGGAGAGGGGACAGCAGATACGATGGTAGTCACAGAAAAAGCAGCGCCGTTTTGAGAATGATAAGAATGCTGTGAGCAGAGGATAAAAAAGTGCCTGGCTCCAGCACTCACGGGCCTCCACATTGGTAGGGTAGATACTATTGAGGAAGTAGCCGCCGCAGGTCTGCTCCTTGTTGCCAATGCACTGCTTGTTGCAGGCCCCGTCGGCCGCCTTGCCGTACCGGCCGTACTTGTTGCCGCAAAAGCACAGGTTGCTGTTCTGCACGCCGAAGTACAGGAAGCCGTAGCTGGCGCACTCAAGGCGGCAGTTGTTGAGGGTGATGGCGCCAGACTTGGACAGGAAGGGCAGGTCCCGGACGGCTTTGTCGTGGTAGCAGCCGATGCTGTGGAACTCCTCTGAGGAAGGGTTGAGGGGTGAGATTGTCGGCTCAGTCCTCTCTGACTTTCCCTCTGATAATGTGCCTTTTTTGTTTAGCTGGCAATGAAGTGCCCTTCTACTTTAGCTGTCCATGAAGTGCCTTTCCACTTTAGCTGTCCATGAAGTGCCTTTCCACTTTAGCTGTCCATGAAGTGCCTTTCCACTTTAGCTGTCCATGAAGTGCCTTTCCACTTTAGCTGTCCATGAAGTGCCTTTCCACTTTAGCTGTCCATGAAGTGCCTTTCCACTTTAGCTGTCCATGAAGTGCCTTTCCACTTTAGCTGTCCATGAAGTGCCTTTCCACTTTAGCTGTCCATGAAGTGCCTTTCCACTTTAGCTGTCCATGAAGTGCCTTTCCACTTTAGCTGTTCATGAGTACCCTCCTACTTTAGCTGCCTATGAAAAGCCCTGAGCAGCTCAGCAAAGCTCACCAGCCTCCCGTCCAGTTGCGTATACATTGTTCCTCCACACTCCGCCGCAAATTTCGTCCTTCTTGCCATTGCAGGCCATGCTGCAGGTGTGGGCGGCACCTTTGCCATATCGACCGTACTTGTTGCCGCAGAAGCACTGGGAGGCGTACTGGACACCTAAGTACTTGTAGCCAAGATTGTAGCAGTAGCGTCTGCAGTATTCAATGCTGATGGTGCCAGCCTTAAACTCCAGCATGTCGTGGATACCCTTGTCGATATAGCAGCCGAGGTTCTCGCGCTCGGAGGCTGCGGAGTGAGATTCATAATTATGCTAGGAGCGTGCGAAGGTTGGCGACACATCAAAGGAGTCAGGAAGTGCTGGGTTGGCGGCACATCAAAGGAGTCAGGAAGTGCTGGGTTGGCGGCACATCAAAGGAGCCAGGGAGTGTTGAGTTGGCGATACCTCAAAGGTGTCAGGGAGTGCTGGGTTGGCGGCTCGTCAAAGGGGTCAGGCAGTGCTGGGTTGGCGGCTCATCAAAGGGGTCAAGGAGTGCTGGGTTGGCGGCACATCAAAGGCGTCAGGCAGTGCTGGGTTGGCGGCACATCAAAGGAGCCAGGGAGTGCTGGGTTGGCGGCTCATCAAAGGAGCCAGGGAGTGCTGGGTTGGCGGCACATCAAAGGTGTCAGGGAGTTCTGGGTTGGCGGCACATCAAAGGCGTCAGGCAGTGCTGGGTTGGCGGCAGATCAAAGGCGTCAGGCAGTGCTGGGTTGGCGGCACATCAAAGGCGTCAGGCAGTGTTGGGTTGGCGGCACATCAAAGGCGTCAGGGAGTGCTGGGTTGGCGGCACATCAAATGTGTCAGGGAGTGCTGGGTTGGCGGCACATCAAAGGTGTCAGGGAGTGCTGGGTTGCCGGCACATCAAATGTGTCAGGGAGTGCTGGGTTGACGGCACATCAAAGGAGCCAGGGAGTGTTGAGTTGGCGATACCTCAAAGGTGTCAGGGAGTGCTGGGTTGGCGGCTCGTCAAAGGGGTCAAGGAGTGCTGGGTTGGCGGCTCATCAAAGGGGTCAAGGAGTGCTGGGTTGGCGGCACATCAAAGGCTCAGGAAGTGCTGGGTTGGCGGCACATCAAAGGAGCCAGGGAGTGCTGGGTTGGCGGCACATCAAATGTGTCAGGGAGTGCTGGGTTGGCGGCACATCAAATGTGTCAGGGAGTGCTGGGTTGGCGGCACATCAAATGTGTCAGGGAGTGCTGGGTTGGCGGCACATCAAATGTGTCAGGGAGTGCTGGGTTGGCGGCACATCAAAGGTGTCAGGGAGTGCTGGGTTGGCGGCACATCAAAGGAGCCAGGGAGTGCTGGGTTGGCGGCACATCAAAGAGGTCAGGCAGTGCTGGGTTGGCGGCACATCAAAGGGGTCAGGGAGTGCTGGGTTGGCGGCACATCAAAGGGGTCAGGGAGTGCTGGGTTGGCGGCACATCAAAGGAGCCAGGGAGTGCTGGGTTGGCGGCACATCAAAGAGGTCAGGGAGTGCTGGGTTGGCGGCACATCAAAGGGGTCAGGAAGTGCAGGGTCAAGTGCCGCTTTATCAAGGCTCACGCGTGAAGCCGGTCTCGTAAATCAAATTGTGCCAGACGCCGCCGCACAGCTGCAACTTGTTGGCCGCGCAAGGGGTCGAGCACTCGGAGTCCGAGGCCTTGCCGTAGCGTCCGTGGCTGTTGCCGCACCAGCACTGGGCCCCGACCTGCAGGCCGGCGTACTTGTAGCCATAGTCGGTGCACCGCTTGATGCAGCTGTTTACGTCAATTTTGCCGGCGCTGAGGAACGGCAGGTCGTGATCCGGCTTGTCCACGAAACATCCAAGCGGTTTGATGGACAGGGCGGCTGGAAGGAGACATGTTACTCTTTGGAGAAAGGCAGACAGACAGACAGACAGACAGACAGACAGACAGACACTAAAACAGACAGACAGACACTAAGACAGACAGACAGACACTAAGACAGACAGACAGACAGACAGACACTAAGCAGACACTAAGACAGACAGACAGACAGACAGACAGACAGACAGACAGACAGACAGACGGACAGACAGACGGACAGACAGACAGACAGACAGACAGACAGACAGACAGACAGACAGACATACAGACAGACAGACAGACAGACAGACAGACAGACAGACAGACAGACAGACAGACAGACAGACACTAAGACAGACAGACAGACGGACAGAAAGACAGACAGACACTAAGACACTAAGACACAAAGACACTGAGACACTAAGACACTGAGACACTGAGACACTGAGACACAAATACACTAAGACATTAAGACATTAAGACACTAAGACACTAAGACACTAAGACATTAAGACACTAAGACACTAATACACTAAGATATTAAGACACTAAGACACTAAGGCACAAAGACACTGAGACAATGAGACACTAAGACGCTGAGACACTGAGACACTGAGACACTGAGACACTAAGACACTAAGACACTGAGACTAAGACACTGACACTGAGACACTAAGACACTAAGACACTAAGACACTAAGACACTAAGACACTAAGACACTAAGACACTAAGACACTAAGACACTGAGACTAAGACACTAAGACACTGAGACACTAAGACACTAAGACACTAAGACACTAAGACACTAAGACACTATGACACTGAGACACTAAGACACTAAGACACTAAGACACTAAGGCACTAAGACACTATGACACTGAGACACTAAGACACTAAGACACTAAGACACTAAGACACTAAGGCACTAAGACACTAAGACACTGAGACAGACAGCTCACCCTCGCCAACGCCAGTAGCGTAAATGTGCTGGTGCCAGACGCCGCCACACAGCTGCTCCTTGTTGGCGTTGCACTTCATGGGGCACTCGGAGTCGGCGTTTTTGCCGTAGCGGCCGTACTTGTTGCCGCACCAGCACTGGTCTGAGTACTGGTTGGCTGAGTAGCGGTAGCGCAGCTGGCGACACTTGTCACGGCAGCGGTAGACGGTGGTGGGTTTGATCTCCATCAGAAATGGCAGGTCGTGCTCTCCGGTGTCGCGGTAGCAACCGATCGACGTGTAGGTTGGCGCTGTAAATGAGGCCGAGTGAGAAATGTTTTCAGTAAAATGGTTTCATTGAGATCTCTGCAAGCTACGTACGCTCGTAATAGGAATTAGGAAACTAATGACTCAGAAACTCTTAGAAATTTCCTGCTCATGGGGATTAGGAGACTCGTAGGGATTAGGAGATTTATAATTATTAAGAGCTTATACATATGAGAAGACTCGCAGGGATTAGGAGAGTAATATGGATCAGGAGACTCATGAGGATCAGGAGATTCATGGGGATCAGGAGACTCATAGGGATCAGGAGATTCATGGAGATCAGGAGACTCATGGGGATCAGGAGATTCATGGGGATCAGGAGACTCATTGGGATCAGTAGATTCATGGAGATCAGGAGATTCATAGGGATCAGGAGATTCGTGGGGATCATGAGACTCATGGGGATCAGGAGACTCATTGGGATCAGGAGATTCATGGAGATCAGGAGATTCATAGGGATCAGGAGATTCGTGGGGATCATGAGACTCATGGGATCATGAGACTCATGGAATCACGAGACTGATAGGCTCATAGGGAGGTCAGACACTCATTCAGATGAGGAGACTCATAGGGAGGTCAGACACTCATTCAGATGAGGAGACTCATAGGGAGGTCAGACACTCATTCAGATGAGGAGACTCATAGGGAGGTCAGACACTCATTCAGATGAGGAGACTCATAGGGAGGTCAGACACTCATGCAGATGAGGAACACGCCAACTTACGGCTCGCTCCCGTTTCCGCAGCTGCCTGTCCAATAAGGCCCAGCAGGCAGGCGGCTGCCAGCAGGCCGCTCACAATGGGACGCATGCTCAGAACTGTTTGATGTTGAGCTTCAAATGAAGATTGCAATGATAAACGCTGGGCTGTGTCGCTGAAATGCTGTCTCGGCCGCTCCTGTGCGAATGGCGCGGTTCGGTCTTATAAAACTTTTGCGAGGCCCGCGGACTGGGGGGGAGGGCGCTGGCTTCAAAACATCTGCTGGCTTTGGGAGTCGACTGGGCTTTCCCACCTCCCTCCCTAATCCCTCCGCTCCATTCTCGCCAATAGCCTTGAGATGGCGGGATCGATCGGCCACGCGCTCCGAGTCTATCTCTCAATACCAGCGGCGCTTCCATTGTTGGTGATATGTTTTTGAAAAACTCGAAGGGAGGGGAGGGGTTCCCCGAACCAGCTGCAAAACTCACTCGCAGCTCTCAACCCCCTCCCAGAGCCGTCAACAATCCTCTTGCTGAAGGTCGCCCTGTCTGGAGGTCAGTCTGTCTGGAGAGCAGTGGGCCATAAAGCCGAGGGTGACAGCGGGTCCGAAGGTTCTCTGTAAACTCCAACTGTTATAGTGTTCATTGAGTAGTTTATCGGAGCACTCAAGAGTAGATGCGGCAAACGGCGACTCAGATCAGACGTAGGAGCTCAGTTCCATCGACTTGTGCGATTAAAGGTGCTCGGCTGTTAAGGTGAGTGCTTCTCAGCGCTGCTTAAATCATGCGTTACTATGGACCTCTAAAGGAATCTTGATGGTCGCGAAAATGCTTTCTGGTTTCTTCTCCGATGGGTTATGATTTAAACTTCAATACCCATTAGTGCTTGGTGCCAGTTATGATGCCATGGTAAATGACTTTGGATTGTATTCAGGATCTCCAGATGAATGCTTAGATAAATCTCTAGACATGTCTTGTCTTTTGGAACGATCTCAAGATCAATTTCTAGAATTCTAATTTTAAGATCGGTCTTAAAATCAGTCTTCGGATTGATCTCAAGCTATGCGATCTCTAGATATGCGATCTTTAGACATGTGATCTCTAGATATGCGATCTCTAGACATGTTTATCTCTAGATAGGCGATCTCTGGATACTTGATTTCTAGATGGACGATCTCTACGAGGGGTGCTTATTAAGTTCCCGGAAAATTTAGCTTAAAAATGCGCAAATCAAACGAAACCTAACCAGCAGTTAGAGCTGGATATTCTGTGTTTGCTTGTAAAATTCAAGCTCAATCGGTCGCAATGATACGCTGCAGTGGCCAAAGCTTGACTGAAAACATGCGTCCTGCCACAGCTGACTGACCGCGACCGGCGAGTGGCGATACATGTCCAGTTTCGGCTGGGCAGCTCTGCGGCTGCTGCCTTCAGACGCTGCGTGAGGCTCTTTAGGATCAAGCGCCATCCCAGTCGATGGTGTATGAGTGCTTCCGCTGCGGCTCGGCCACTCTGGACGACGATCCTCGCAAGGGGCGGCCGGAGTTGTTGCTCGACAGCAGACGGACTTTTTGCTGCTGTTCGACGACACGTGGACGAAGATTGGCGAGTAACGATTCGCTAGTTGGAGCAGCTCGTCGGGGTGTAGGATTCCACCATCATTATGATCCTGCACCAGCACCTCGGCATGAGGAAGCTTTCCGTTCGCTGGGTGCTCCACCAGCTCAGCGCTGACCAGATGCGAGCCCGCGTTGAGTTCGCCGACCTCATGGTCGCCAGGTTTGACGGAGGCCGCTCAAAGTTGGTGAATAACATCCTCACTGGCGACGAAACCTGGGCCTATTTCTACGACCCAGAGACCAAGAGCAGAATCGGCAGTGGCTCACCAACGAGAGGAAGATGCTCCTCTCAAATTTCGTCGCTAAAGCGCAGCGTCGGCAAAGTGATGGCGGCCATTTTCTTCCGACGCAGGGTTTTCTGCCGCCAGTGCTGCTGCAGCAAGGCGCCACAGTGACGGCAGAATGGTACAGCACCGTCTGCTTGCCTCAGGTTCTACAGGCGCTCGCACAGCAGCGGCCGAAGACACTCGACAAAGGCATGTTCCTCCATCAGGACAACGCTCCCGTGCACCGAGCAAGAGTGACCCAGGAGTTTTTTCAGGCGACCCAGCTCGTTCAGCTGCCGCATCCGGCATATTTGCCGGACCTGGCGTCTGCTGACTTCTTCCCCTTTCCCAGGTTGAAGAAAAGTCTGAAGGGGAAACGCTTAGACTCGAGGGAGGAGCTGGTTGTTGCGCTGCAAGCTGAGCTGGACAGCTTCACTAAAGCCAATCTCAGGGTGCTTCGACTCATGGTTCCAGCGCCTGAAGAAGTGCTCCGATTTGTGTGGAAGTTATGCTGAGAAGTGATAATAGACTGCGGTTGTTGCAGGTAAAATTTTGCGCAGATGCAGCCATCAGAACTGAACTTTTCCGGTAACTTAATAAGCATCCCTCGTAGATATGCGATCTCTAGATAAGCGATCTCTAGACAAGCGATCTCTAGATAAGCGATCTCTAGATAAGCGATCTCTAGACAAGCGATCTCTAGATATGCGGTCTCTAGACAAGCGATCTCTAGATAAGCGATCTCTAGATAAGCGATCTCTAGATATGCGGTCTCTAGATAAGCGATCTTTAGATATGCGGTCTCTAGACAAGCGATCTCTAGACAAGCGATCTCTAGACAAGCGATCTCTAGATAAGCGATCTCTAGATATGCGGTCTCTAGACAAGCGATCTCTAGATATGCGGTCTCTAGACAAGCGATCTCTAGATAAGCGATCTCTAGATAAGCGATCTCTAGATATGCGGTCTCTAGATAAGCGATCTCTAGACAAGCGATCTCTAGATATGCGGTCTCTAGACAAGCGATCTCTAGATAAGCGATCTCTAGATAAGCGATCTCTAGATATGCGGTCTCTAGATAAGCGATCTTTAGATATGCGGTCTCTAGACAAGCGATCTCTAGACAAGCGATCTCTAGACAAGCGATCTCTAGATAAGCGATCTCTAGATATGCGGTCTCTAGACAAGCGATCTCTAGATATGCGGTCTCTAGACAAGCGATCTCTAGATAAGCGATCTCTAGATAAGCGATCTCTAGATATGCGGTCTCTAGATAAGCGATCTCTAGACAAGCGATCTCTAGATATGCGGTCTCTAGACAAGCGATCTCTAGATAAGCGATCTCTAGATAAGCGATCTCTAGATATGCGGTCTCTAGATAAGCGATCTTTAGATATGCGGTCTCTAGACAAGCGATCTCTAGACAAGCGATCTCTAGACAAGCGATCTCTAGATAAGCGATCTCTAGATAAGCGATCTCTAGACAAGCGATCTCTAGACAAGCGATCTCTAGACAAGCGATCTCTAGACAAGCGATCTCTAGACAAGCGATCTCTAGATAAGCGATCTCTAGACAAGCGATCTCTAGACAAGCGATCTCTAGACAAGCGATCTCTAGACAAGCGATCTCTAGACAAGCGATCTCTAGATAAGCGATCTCTAGACAAGCGATCTCTAGATAAGCGATCTCTAGATAAGCGATCTCTAGATAAGCGATCTCTAGACAAGCGATCTCTAGACAAGCGATCTCTAGACAAGCGATCTCTAGACAAGCGATCTCTAGACAAGCGATCTCTAGATAAGCGATCTCTAGACAAGCGATCTCTAGATAAGCGATCTCTAGATAAGCGATCTCTAGACAAGCGATCTCTAGACAAGCGATCTCTAGACAAGCGATCTCTAGACAAGCGATCTCTAGACAGCGATCTCTAGACAAGCGATCTCTAGATAAGCGATCTCTAGACAAGCGATCTCTAGATAAGCGATCTCTAGATAAGCGATCTCTAGACAAGCGATCTCTAGATAAGCGATCTCTAGACAAGCGATCTCTAGACAAGCGATCTCTAGACAAGCGATCTCTAGACAAGCGATCTCTAGACAAGCGATCTCTAGATAAGCGATCTCTAGACAAGCGATCTCTAGACAAGCGATCTCTAGACAAGCGATCTCTAGACAAGCGATCTCTAGACAAGCGATCTCTAGATAAGCGATCTCTAGACAAGCGATCTCTAGATAAGCGATCTCTAGACAAGCGATCTCTAGATAAGCGATCTCTAGACAAGCGATCTCTAGACAAGCGATCTCTAGACAAGCGATCTCTAGACAAGCGATCTCTAGACAAGCGATCTCTAGATAAGCGATCTCTAGACAAGCGATCTCTAGACAAGCGATCTCTAGACAAGCGATCTCTAGACAAGCGATCTCTAGACAAGCGATCTCTAGATAAGCGATCTCTAGACAAGCGATCTCTAGATAAGCGATCTCTAGATAAGCGATCTCTAGATAAGCGATCTCTAGACAAGCGATCTCTAGACAAGCGATCTCTAGACAAGCGATCTCTAGACAAGCGATCTCTAGACAAGCGATCTCTAGATAAGCGATCTCTAGACAAGCGATCTCTAGATAAGCGATCTCTAGATATGCTATCTCCAGATATATGATCTTTTGCTATGCGATATCTAGAAATTTGATCTCTAGATAGGCGATCTGTAGATAAGCGATCTCTAGATAGGCGAACTCTGGATAGGCGAAATCTATATGGATCTGTAGCTATCTCTAACTAGTGTCAAACCAGGAAACGTTGTCCTGACCTTAAAGGCTCATTCACACGGCTATCAGCTGTGGCCAATTTTTTATAAAATATTTTTACCGCTTTGTAGTTATCAGTGGTGTGATTTGATGGCGGTGTTTGCGAGCCTATATCCTGACCTTCCCTAACTCCCCTTCTCTCTTCCCTTCCTCTTCTCTAAGCTTTTCTCTTTCTCTTTTATATCCTCCTTTCCTTCCCCTTTGCCCCTCTTTAATCATTCACCCGTCTCAACTTTCCTCTCATTTCCTCTCACCCTTTCTCTCACTCTTTCCCTCACCCTACCTCTCCCGTTTCCTCTCACCTTTCCTCTCATTCTTCCTCTTAACTTTCCTCTCCCCCTTCCTCTCAAATTTTCTCTCACCTTCCTCTCATTTCCTCTCATCCTTCCTCTTATTTTCTCTCACCCTTCCTCTAATTTCCTCTCACCCTTCCTCTCACATTTTCTCTCACCCTTCCTCTCATTTCCTCTCACCTTTTCTCTCCCCTTTTCTCTCACCTTTTCTCTCACATTTTCTCTCACCCTTTCTTTCACCTGTCCCTTCCATTTACTTGTAGCTCTCCCAAGTCTTCTACCCTAGCCGCCCACTCTTCCCCCTTCCCCAACGGCTTTTTTCAACTGCAGCACTGATCTGGTATCGACTGGCTGAAAAGAGCCAGAGGGGGTCTGCGCGACAGTGGGGCCGGAGAGGGCCACAGACCAGACACAGACTAGAAAATACCGGTTTGGATTTTGCAGTGAAGTGGCTGAGTTGTGGAAAAGCTCATTTGATCCTTGGCGGCAGTTGAGCAGCTGATCTGCTACCAGATACCCCACTCCACCCTCCGACCCAACCCTGCTAAATAGCTTATTTATGGCCCTTGTCATTTTCTGTCAGCCATGGCTAGCGCTGACATAGCTTTTGTAAGCAGATATCGACAAGACATTTCTTTACTAAAGAAACGCTGCTATCCTATTGAATCGTTTGGTAAATTATTTTTCCATTCAAATTCAAATTGCTTTCTACTTGCAGAGTCTAGTAGAGTCTAGAAAAAAGTAGAGCTAGATAGTAGCAGTGTAGCAAAATTTGAATTCGTGCACTGAAGTATCAGGAGTTCTTAAAATAGCATCGGTTTTTTTGTGCGCGCGAGAGTCACGAAAACATGTCTATGGCCGAAAGGCTTCGGCTAGCCAAGGAATTCTAAATTCTAGATTATTAATTAATTATTAATTTCTAATTCTAAATTCTAGATTTAGAATTCCTTGGGCTAGCGCGGGGCTATGGTGCGTCAGGGACTTCTGCGATACAAGTTTATCATATCGTGATGACCGAATGACTGGGTGATGACTGAGTGATGACGGAATGCTCAAGAGACTAGCTGAGCATGTCTAGCAGTTGAGGCTTGCCCATTATTGAAGCTTGATAGGCGAAACTAGAGAATTTTGCAACAGCGTGTCCATAGTCAACTGGTGCCACCTGTTGAAGGTCCAGAAGCTCCGTCTGGGCGAAGGCCAGTGACCAGCGAAGTCAGAGCTGATGCAGACACATGTGGTCGACGTGCTGATGAAATTTGGAGGCTTGGCAAGGCTGCACTGAGGCCCAGTGCTGATTGGTGCACAGGGGTATACTGAATACACTAGCGCTTACGGGAAAAATCCGACCTTCTGGCAGAATCGTCGAATATCTCGACGGTCCGGAGGGCTGGCGACTTGATTCTTGTTTGAGAAGGTGCGCAACAAAAAGGCAGCCCGTGTTCTTGAATTTCGTGTGACTGCATTGCTCCGTTCCGGCGCAGCAAAAAAATTGTCAGGGGGGGGGGGAATTCCCCCCACCCCTCTTGGTAGTTCGACGGGCGGAAAAATGGCTTGGTATTCCTACTGTTAAAGTGGCAAAAACCATAAAACATCCTGAAAGTTTTACTGACAAAAATAAAGTCTAGAAGCCTGCTTTTGTCAGACAAAAAATCAAAAATAAAAAAAACTTTAAGGAGTCAACATTTAATTTATACCATCTCAGAGTTTC
Source organism: Macrostomum lignano (assembly GCA_002269645.1). Lineage (NCBI taxonomy): Eukaryota > Metazoa > Platyhelminthes > Macrostomidae > Macrostomum > Macrostomum lignano. The sequence goes on from NIVC01004585.1 coordinate 18,543, forward strand.
TTGCCATTTTTTATTTTATACTCGTAGCTCGTAAGTAATTAAGTTAAGTTTTTATGCCAGCAGGATCACTTTGTCAGTAGCAGCTATTATAATAGCTGGCTTTAACCAGTCCTTTAGGAGAGGAAAACACCGCAAGCCATTCAGATTCCATGTCCGTTCCAGTCAGTTCCGTTTAATGCCAATTTTAATTGAGTTTGATTGCGTCACCAGCGAAGCCGAGCTCTACTTATAGTAATAAGGATGCTCCTCCGTCGACGTAGAAGTGCTTGACGAGACTGAAAAAGTGAAGAGTTTGCTCAATAGTTAGAATTCTGTCCATATTCCACTTTAAAACCGCAACTGCCTGCAACAGATTACACCTTTACTTTAAATTGGAATCTTTGAACTGAGTCCCTTGAACATGTTAAACCTTAAAATAGAAACCACTGAGCTTTATAGAGAATAAAATACTCACTTGGGTTGCCATTCTCGTCATAATAGGTGATGGTGGTGATGGTGTGCACGATAGTTTTCGGCATATAGTTGTAGACGATGGTTTGCAGCTCTGGAAAAGCGCATATTAGATCAGTTAGTCGAACACAGATTCTTTGCTTCATTTATATTTAGACACACTAAACGCCCGATGACAGAGCGTCACGCGAATGACTCACCGCCAATCGAAGTGCTGAAGATGGTGTTGGCCCAGTCGCCGCCGCACATAACTTCAGACTGGCCACCGCAGGCCTTGTTGCATTTGTCCGAGCTGAGAGGGCCGTACCTGCCGAACTGGTTGCCGCACCAGCACTCGATTGAGTTCTGCAGGCCGGCGAACGCGAATCCCTTCTTCTCGCACATCATCACGCAGGACTTCACCGTCATGTCGCCGGCGCTGGCAGCCTTGACTGGTAGATCGCGATTCGCGGCGTCCTTGTAGCAGCCGAAGCTCAGCGGCAGCAGATCTGGTTGGTTGAAAGGTGAATTTGGTCTTTGTTAGCCAGTATGCTATAGATGAGTACTTAGGGCGCTACTCGTAGTTCGAATTCTAGTGAACCCAGCGAGGAGGCAAGAAGTTCTGATCGTTCCGCTGATCGCTCAGCACGCCCTTCACAAGGATACGTATGCAGGCATGCACTCAAAAGGATCAGGAGGGTTAAATTTGCTTTGGCTCGTCAGGCAATTTCACTCACTGTGCCAATTACTACGAGCTAACAAAAACCGCACATGCTCAGGTGAACCTAGAGTATAGTATGCATCATTATTGTATGGATGCATGTGTTACCACTCCAGAGATTTGGCGAAAATGAAGTTTACTAACCTGTGTAAGTGATGATGCTCCACATGTACTCAATTGATGTCTCATTTCCTGAGCTTCTGCTCCCAATCGAAGTGATGTTGCCGCCGATGATCTCATCTTTGTCGCCGCTTATTGTTGTCGAAGTACTAATTCCCTGGCTGATTATGACCGACTCTGGAAAGGTAATACATTTTTGAGCAGGCATCAGTGAGGTGTAGACTGCACTAGAGCAGCAGACTTAAGCTTCGGAGGCTAAAACGAAGCCTCACCAGAGTGAAGTCCTGTGGCATAAATATTTTGCGCGAAAGAACCGCCGCAGGTCTGCGCCTTGTTGCCGCTGCACTTCATGTTGCAGTCGTCGGTGTTGGAGCTCTTGCCGTAGGCGCCGTATTTGTTACCGCATCGACACTCGTCGCCGTTCTGGACGCCAAAGTAAAGGAAGCCGTAGAGTCGGCAAGTCTTCCAGCACCTGTTCACGTTCACCTTAGCTCCCTTGAGCGCCCAGAATGGCAGGTCGCGCTTTGTCTGGTCGACGTAGCAGCCGAGGCTTTGGATGTTGACTGAAAGTAACACATTGGTTTTATGAACTCTTTTGGGAATTCGATAGGGTATCCGACAGAGTCGGAACTAGCAGACTCTTCAGTCAACTCACCAGCAACTGAGGTGTCAAAGATGAGGTTGTAACCGGCGCCGCCGCACATCTGCTTGTTGTTTCCTGTGCAAGCCTTTGTGCAAACGGTGGAGTCACCCTTGCCGTAGCGTCCGTAGCTGTCGCCGCAATAGCAGGCGTTGCCACCCTGAAGACCGGCGTATTTGTAGCCAAGCTCGGAGCACTTGTTGATGCATAAGTCCACCGTCATCAGGCCGGTCTCCACCAAATCGGGCAGGTCGCGATCGGTAGAGTCTTTGTAGCAGCCAATGGCTGTTCTGGAGGTCGCTGAATACGATTTGGGTTTAAAAAATTATGAGTAACTCTTTTGCAATATCACTGAACTATGGGTTTCTATTCATGCCTTATCAGCTTACCCTTAGAGAAATGCAAGACTACGCCATTTCCTCTTACCCTTGAAGTTGGTCCTGTAGACGTTGTTACGCCATGCGCCGCCGCAGATCTGTGCCTTGTTGCCGCGGCACTTCATGTTGCACTGCGTCTCATCGGCTCTGCCGTACAGATTGTAACGGTTGCCGCAGAAGCACTGCGCGGAGTTCTGCACACCGGCATAGTAGTAGCCCAAATCCTGGCAGTGCTTGAAGCAGAGGTTCACGCTGATCGCGCCGCTAATGGCCAGCCTAGTCAGGTCCCTGGCTGGCTTATCCACGAAGCAGCCCTTAGAGGTGAGCCTCCCTGTAAGTGTGGGTTTCGGAAGAACTTGCAAAATAATAGCTCTTTAACAGAAAAGCGAAAAGCTGCTCTTACAAGCCACAGAAGTTGTGTAAACTGTGATGCTGGACTTTCCGCCGCAGATCTGCTGCGCATTGCCACGGCAGCGAAGGTTGCACTCTGTGGACGCTCCGTGCTTGCCGTAGCTGTCGCCGCAAAAGCACTGGACGCCAGCCTGCAGTGCGGCGTACTTGTAGAATCTTTCGGCGCACATCTTCGCGCACATCTGGATAGTCACTGAGCCCGTGAATACGAGATCCGGCAGGTCCCTGTCATTTTCATTGTTGTTGTAACAGCCGACCTCCGTCACACCTAAAATTGAAGAAATTGTTGAAATAGTCGGTACAGAGGGCCCACATTTTCTTCGACTTTTCTTAATTCTATTTTAGCCCGAATAAATTAATGACTGTAAATAAATAAATACAAGTGAATGAAGATTAAAAATGAACTCACCTGAGTCCGGAGCCGTTTCCTCTTCGATGGATATTTCTGCAATTATAGGCAGGTGTTGAATTAAGAAAGTCTAACCTTTTTACAGGTGTACGTAATAGCAGTGATAGGAACTACTTCTAAAACAATAACAATCACAACAACAAAACAAAAACAAAAAAAACAAAAACAGCGTCACAGGGCGCGCAGCAAAACTTTGCTCGAATTTCGTTGCGCATGCGCTCGCACTTACCATTGTCCCCTCCACCCTCGATAACTTCGGGAGCTTTCGTTGTCGGGGCCTCTGTGGACGGCACCTCTGGCGCCTGTGTGACAGGAGCTTCTGTGGGGGCTTCTGTCACAGGGGCTTGCGTCGTCGGGGCTTCTGTCACAGGGGCTTGCGTCGTCGGGGCTTCTGTCACAGGGGCTTGCGTCGTACAGGGGCTTGCGTCGTAGTTGGCACCTCCTCCTTGATGTATTCAGTCTCATCATCTAAGCAGAAAATTTATTCAGTTCTTCAGTGTTCAGTTCTCCAAAACATACAGAAAAGAGAATTGTGTTCAGACGATAAACCACTCACTGCTTCCAATGCCCGTGGCGTAGATGTTATTCAGCCAGGCGTCTCCGCAAGTTTGCTCTTTGTTGCCCTGACAAGGTTTCTGACAGCGCACATCCTCAACCTGGCCGTACCTGTTGTACTTGTCTCCACAAAAGCAATGGTTGCTGTTCTGCACTCCGAAGTACTTGTAGCCGTAGCGCCAGCAGGCCTGGCGACAGTTGTTGAGGGTGATCGCGCCGGTCTTTGCCAGGAACGGCAGATCTCTCACCGATTTGTCGTTAAAGCAGCCAAAGCTCTTGAATACGACTGCAGATTAGGGATGTTTCATTACCAAACGTTAACTTGTTATACTTTTTATGGTTAACGAAAAATTTCCAAGCTTTGCTGTAGACGAAACATAAAATTATCCGAAGCTCACACTCTGGTTTTCCGCTCTCGTAAATATGGTTGTACAGAGCGCCGCCGCATATCTGATCTTTGTGTCCCGTGCACTTGAGATTGCAGTAACTCTCTGCGACCTTGCCGTAACGTCCATAGCTGTTGCCGCACCAGCACTGGTTGCTGTACTGCACACCCGCGTACTTGTAGCCCAGCTCGCGACACAGCTTTCTGCATCGGTTGATGCTCATCTTACCAACCATAGGTCTTTCGGTCAAATCGCGCACGGCCTGATCCTTGTAGCAGCCGAGTGTCGAGGGGACCGAGACTGTGGTATTTAAAAAGAGGACAGTACTTTATGCTTGATCAAATTTGAAGCTACTTTAAGCAAAAAACTTTAAACTTATATCAAAGTGATGTTTAGAGCAGTTGAAACGGCGCAAGTAAGGAACTCACTGTCAGCATGCGTCGCGTAGACGCTGTTACGCCATCCACCGCCGCAAATCTGTCGCCTGTTACCCGAGCACCGGGAGTGGCAATCCGAGTCCGTAGCCTTGCCGTACCGACCATATTTGTCACCGCAGAAGCAATAGGAGGCGGCCTGAGTTCCTGCATATTTGAAGCCGAGGTCTCGGCAGGTCTTCACACAGGAGTTGATGCTGACGGTTGAGCCCGAGAAAGACAGAATAGGGAGATCCCGATCGCCCTTGTCAACATAGCATCCAAGTGGCGTCAGTTTGGCTTCTGCAATAGAGTTTAGAAAACTTCACTTTAATTTACAGGTAAACCTGCTGATATCTATACATATTGACAAAAGGCAATTTTTTTATTACGACAAGTTACCAAAGACCTAAACATCCCAAACAAAGAGCCAAACAGGCAGGGGCTGTGTGCACCCGGGCGAAACTTAAGCGACATTGACATACAAGCGGTGATAGGCATTACTGCCCATTCCGCCGAATCCCCTAAGCAGGTAAACAAAAGCGCTTAGCGCAGGCACATACTCACTCAGGAGTGCACAGCGGACCTAACTTTATTTATCGTTAGGCATGTACACTTCACTATGCTTTGGGATTTGGCCCCTAAGGGCGTTAATTGCAAGAGCAGACCAGGCTGAAAATCCAATTTAGCCTCAAATGAATGTGAGTGCACTTGGACTCGAGCCTGGGCCGGTGGCACTTTAAGAGCGCCGCGCTGGATCACTAGGCTACTGATCCCGTTCAACAGCATTATTATCAAGTGCAAAGTTTTAAGCACTACGCACCCTCCACGGTGATTCCGGACGCATAGAGATTGTTGTACCAGCCGCCGCCGCACATCTGGTTTTTGTTAGCCGAGCACTTTATACTGCAGCTGCCCTCGGCGCCCTGGCCGTACTTGCCGAAGTGGTTGCCGCAGAAGCAGCTGGTGGACTGCAGACCAAAGTACCGATAGCGGAGCCCTCGGCAGACCCAGCGGCAGTAGTGAACATCAACAGTGCCGAGGAATCCTCGCTGCGGCAAGTCGCGCTCTCCAGCGTCTTTGAAGCAGCCAAAATACCTCATTTCTGCGGAGACGCACAGTGCAAAGCAAGCGTTTAAAAATTATGTTGATTTAAAAAAATGGTGCAATTTAAGCGTAAACGTCATTTAACTCACTCATTTCGCTGATATCCAACAGTTTTCCTGAAATTATAGGTAAACAGCATTGCTAAATATAACGGAGGTCGACGCATTTTAGATAGATACAACATTGGACAGCACGAAAAGTAATCACACCTGAGCGGTCCGAGTTGACCGACTGTTCCAGCGATCGCTCTAAAATGAGAGTGCTCATCATGAAATTTGCATTATAAATTGACAGAATAGTTAGGAAATTTAACGAATTTCCGTAAATCGCTTACCAAGATGATTGCTTCCTTCCTGGGCCGAATGATCTGAAAAAATGGTTGAAGATACAAATGGAGCTTTCTGGCTTAATGCTAGCTCTTGACGAGCTAATTATAATCTTATACAGACCATGGATGATTGTTTGCTATAAGACATATTTAAATATAATAGTGCGCATCCAAGTAGTTTCAGATGAGTCTGCATACCCGAGGCGGTGCCCATGTCTGAAATTAAAAATCGAATAGAATTCATTCTTAGGATTGCAAAAGTACTTTAAGGATTCCGAATTCTATCAGGCGCACATCAATTACTTACGAGCTTTAACATTCGTGCGGTAGATGCTGTTGAAGTAATAGCCTCCACACTTTTGATCTTTGTCGCCGACGCAGGCTTTGTTGCAGGAGCTGTCAGCCCCTTTGCCGTATCTGCCGTAGCTGTTGCCGCAAAAGCACTGGTTGCTGTTCTGCACACCGAAGTACAGGTAGCCGTAGGCGGCGCACTTGTAGCGACAGTTGTTCAAGTTGACGGCGCCAGATTTGGCTAGCCAGGGCAGGTCGCGGGTTCCCTTGTCGATGTAGCAGCCCAGGCTGGTGAATTCCACTGTGGGTGCGTCCGACGTATGAATGACGCAATAAATATAACCGAAAGCTAACTCGCTTACTACACATGCACAGTAGGCAGAAACAAAAACACTGCTGAATATGGTTCTTTCAGCGAATCGAAAACCCACATGTTTTGCTTTCTTAGCACAAAAAATGTACTTACTTTATTACGAGTCTTTTAGAACTTTGTAAACAGACAGTTCAGACCTACAGTGTTCCAATACTATCTAGATAAGTTAACTGCATGAATTATAAATTAGACTTAAGCCAGAAGACTCAATCAAATTCCTGGGCACCTATATGACTGAACGTCCTGGGAGTAGCACAGCTTTCCATGTTTCCTTAAAAATCCTGTCACATTGTCTCTGCCTGCCTGGAGAGGTTGAAGTAAAATCAAAGCATTGTATCTTGACTGATGGTGATTGAACATCCAAATACTAAAAATTTGCTATCTAAACTTCTAAAGTATCGTATCGATGATTTTTAAATGCTGGTTCCAGTAAGGTCCAAGCCCCAATGCAATCAGAGCCACTCACTACTCTCGATGCCAGTAGCGTAAACGCTGTTTCGCCAGCCGGCGCCGCAAATCTCGTCCTTCTTGCCGTTGCAGGCCATTCTGCAGCTGGCTTCGGTGCCCTTGCCGTACCGGCCGTAAGTATTGCCGCAGAAACAGTGAGAACTATATTGCAAGCCAAAGTACTTGTAGCCCCGCTTGATGCAGTAGTTCAGGCAGTATTGAATGCTCATCACGCCACGTGTGTGTTCAGGAAGATCACGTGCGCCCGAATCAATATAGCAGCCGATATAAGTGCGTTTAGAGGCTGAAATTTCGATGCGGGAATTTTCGTGTAGCCAAGCTTCGTACGAGTTCATCCAAGCACTGCTCGAGTAGGACGGGAATTTATGCTTCTTGGAAAATTTTAGGAGGCTGGTTTGGAGGCAGGTTGTTACACATTTTGATGCGCAGCCATTGAGCTAAGAATGATAAAATCAATTCGTAAAGCCAATGAGTCGAGCTGTGCCATTTTTTAAAGATTTTTAGTCACAGGACATGTACGTAGGATATAGAATTAACAGAGAATCCTAATTTTAGAAACAAAAAGCTTTATGAATATTAATACAGCTATAAGAAAGGCAAGACATAAAAAAGTGAGTATTGGGTCCTATCGAAAGCAATAAAATTTTTGAGCTGAAAAGGTAGAAACCTCCTATCTCCGTAATGTACTCTTTAGGCAAAACCTTCCTAAAATTTTCCAAGAAACATAGTTTCCGTCCTTATACTTGATTAGTCCTTGAAATTACCTTCATTCATGCTTCCAGAAAACCATTGAAATTCCCAAAATCCAAAATTAACAAGCAAAAGATCGCTTCTAAAGGTAACTTAAAAGATTGAACTTATGTTCTAGAGACGGTTTTATCAGCGTGAAAATTCACTACCAAAGCATCAGTTCTACTCACGCGTATACTCAGTCTCGTAGATGAGGTTGCGCCAGGTGCCGCCGCAGATCTGCTTTTTGTTAACAGAGCAAGGCGTGGCGCAGTCGGCGTCCAAAGCTTTGCCGTGCTTGCCGTAGCTCTTGCCGCAGAAGCAGTACGCTCCAGCCTGCAGTCCGGCGTACTTGTAGCCCAGGTTGCCGCATCTCTTCACGCAGCTGTTGACGTCGGTGGTGCCGGCGCTGTGGAAGGGCAAGTCTCTGTTGCCCGTGTCAATGAAGCAGCCCAAGGTTTTGAGGCTAGCCTGTTCTGCAGTTCGACATATGGATATGGCATGTGTACTTGGATCTTTAAGCTCACAACTTAGAGAAAATCCGGTAACAGTTACTAACCGACGGTGAGTCCAGTGGCGTAGACGCTGTTGTGCCATCCACCACCGCAGATCTGTTCCTTGTTGGCAGCGCACTTGGAGGCGCATTTCGTATTCGCGCTCTTACCATAGCGGCCGTACCTATTGCCGCAGAAGCAATAGCTGGCCGCCTGGATGCCGGCGTATCTGTACTTCAGCTTGCGACACACGTCGCGACACCTATAGACGTCGGTAGCTTTCACTTCAGCTTTTAGTGGCAAATCTCGTTCTCCGGTGTCCCGGTAGCAACCGAGGTTTGTGTAGTTTGGAGCTAAATTTGCATTTGTTAGAGAAAGAGTCAATGTCTGTGCGCTGCTATAATCAACACAATCTCCATCCACTTACCTTTCAAAGCTTCCCCCGTGGTCGGATCTTGCGAAGCGACGGCTGCCACGAGGCAGAGCAGGAGAACGAACCGCATGGTATGAGTCTTAGAGCAAACTAGTTTCGGTTTATTAGATCTCAAAAGTTGGAGTTGCGCGGAGTCAGAAGTCAGTCAGGGGTCTGTTTTTTATCCTTTTCTGTTGAAGTGGGGTTGCTGGCTACTTGGTAAACAACTCGACGGATGGCCCAGAGCCTGCATGAAAATTTGACTTAATTGCATTTTTCAAACCGTCACATTGAGTCACGAGGTTAGCAGAACCACCTGCTGCCACGGGCAGGGAACCGCGGCGTGGCCGTGCCAGGGAGACCCAGAGCAGGAACTTGGGGTGGCAACCCTTCCCCGACCCATTTTCATACAACTATAGGCTTGGCTACAGTTGTTCAGCTTGCACCGTTTGCACCAGAACTGAACAACTGTGGCAAGGCTGACAGTTGTACATGTATGAAAATGGGTGTCGGAGAAAAGTTGCTACCCCAGGTTCTGGCCCTGGGTCTCCTTGGCCGTGAAGGGGTGGCTGCAATTTGCTGACGCACGCTTTCAGCTACCAGTAGCTGCAATCCCCACTTTCCGATCCCCAGACCCTCAGCCGAGTCGCGCGCCAAAAAAAATTCGCTTGCATAACTCGCGAAAGACCAAGAGCGTCTTTTGCGCCCCTACCGAGCCCCCAAGACTTCTGACAGCAATAGGGTTGGGCGTTGAAGGCGCGGCATGAGTAGACTGGTTGCCAATCCCAATGAAACGATAATCAAGGGAAAAACACTGCGCTCATGTACAGTCAGGAATGGAATCGATTGAGTCTTACAGTCGTAATTTTTATAGAACCTCCCCATGGCCATATACGATAGCACTGTAATGAAGCTATTGAGTTATTATTGAAATATCTCGCGAGGGGTTGATCGTTTTTGCGGCTCAGAGTAAACCAACTCAGCACTGACTCTGGACTAGCTCTGGAATCGTTGGCCTTGGGCAGGGGTGACCTTGAATTTCCACTGCAAAATTTAAGTCGTACGAGCGTATAGCTACACAGGAAGGGAATTCACAAAGTCTTATGCACACGTCCGCTCCGCGCTCTCGTATTAACTTGCATTTCCATCACTGCCCAGATTGACGCTTGGCTAGAATTCTTCATCAAAGTTTTTGGAAGCGACATCACGCTTTCTTCTTTCCTTTCCTCTCTTGTCTTCTCTCTTCTTGCCTCTCCTCTCTCTTCCATCTTTTTTTATTCCTCTCCTCTCTCTCTTCTCCTCTCTCCCCTCTCCTCTCTCCTCTCTCCTCTCTCTTCTCTCCTCTCTCTTCTCTTTTCCTCTATCTCCGCTCTTTTCCCCCTTCTCCCCACTTTCCTCTTTCTTTTTCTCTTCACCTCTCCCCTCTCTCCTCTCCTTGTTCTCACCCAGCATTCCCCTTGAGCCCTGGCATCTCAGAAACTTCTCTTGGGCAAAAAATATTGACTTTTGTAACTTTAAGCCAGTTTTTAGATTCGGTTTTTCGCGTCGTTTCGGAGATTAGATTAGGCAAGCCTATGGTTACCGATAGGGATGAGAATTCGAGATTGTTGGAAAACTTTGTTTTGTTGAAGCAAACCAACAGATTCTCCGAGACAGAATGACCTGGAACGCCCCCCCCCCACCAGGATCATTTTCTAGGACAAAGTAAGTCATAAAAGTTAAGCTACCGGGGAGCAGAGCAGGCCAGGGAACCCGCCCCCGGAAACTCCTCGGCTTTATTCGCCAGTTCCCAGGGGGAAGGCAGTCAAAGTGGCGCCAAAATTTAGTTGCCTAGAAGAGACAAAAGAATTAGAGCGGCGGGGGTTAGTGTTAAAGAACTTTAAAAATGAATAACACAAAAACAACTCCATAAATTTTGGGTTGCAGTCGAGCGTTGCCTTGTGTTGGCGTTGCTCAATCGGAGCAGAACTTCCTTAGTATATTGCAGCTCTTTTAGAATCCTCATTTATTCCTTAACGTTTAGAAGCGCAACCCACGGCTCCCGTATGCGTAGTTGATGGGCCATGCAGCGAGCGCATGACCCAACCCAGCGCAGGCCCTCCTCTGCAACAATCGATTTTCTGTCTACGACTGCAGAGTTAAAGAGCCCCACTCATGCATTTGTTATTTGCAGTAAAGAGTTTTAAAATAAATAGGACCGACAAACGTCAAGAGTGGTTTTTTGAATGGGTTGCAATAAGAGCTATGCTAATCTTTGTCACATACTTGTAGCAAAAATATTGAATAGAATCCAGCCTGAGAATAGGCTTGGCACCATCTGTTATGGCAGCATTCGCACGGGATGGTCACATGATTTGCAACTTTCACTGCAGCGCACCTTGAAAAGTTAAACAATTTTTTTCTTTGCCATTGCCACCCTTCTCCCTCAAAGAATTAAATTTTCAGATCGCAAAGCTTGGAAGAAATAGACTGATTAGAAGGCCTGCTTATCTGTATTGAGTTGAAAGACCCCTCAGTGCTGGGAAGGCCCACTCCGATAGCAAACTGGTGGCAGCTTTCACCAGCCAGTGCGAAGCCTGGCGCTGTATCAATACTTTCCCTTGGTGGCAGCTCTTTCGGGGCAAGCCAAACTGATAAGCGAACACTGGGCAGAGCCGGGTCAGGAGTATGAAAGCGCTGAAAAAATGATTTTTTGAAAGACTAGTTTTTTGTGCGAGACCAAAATTTCTAGCTGAAACGACAGCACTGTCATGAGAATCCGGCTATGCACGACTTCGGTCTTCGGCGCCTTGCTGCTGGCTGCTTGCATCGCCGGCACGGGTAAGTCAGTCGGATGAGAAAAGCCGAAAAATTGAATTAAGCATTCGTGTCAGTCCGACAACGACATACTCATTGGGCAAAAAGACAGAAAAGATTTACAATGTAATCAATAGTTGCCAAATTAAAGTCACAGAAAGCCACTTTAAGACATATTAAATGCGACTCTTGGTTTTTAAAAGCGAACATTTGCACACAATTTTGTACAATAACGTTCGTACACACATCTACAGGTAACTTTGGAATTGAAAAGTTGAAACTTGCATTAACCATTCTCATGCAGCAAGGATGCACTTGAGAATAACTGCAATGTAGTTATTGACGCCGCTGAAAAAGTTGCCTCACAATTTCAGGAGCTCAGAATAATGGAAAATGCCCGGCGGGTTGGGTCGGCCGCGAAAACAGCAACTGGTGCTACGAGTTCGCTAGCAGCAACGGCAACTACAAGTCCTGGGATGACGCCAAGCTCGCCTGCGAGGTGCAGCACGGAACTCTGTTGGCCATGGCCGACGTCAGCGAGAGGGTAAACACGCCTCTAATGCTACGGGCACAACTGTCGAAGAAAGAATGCAAGCCTAATTCGCTAGTTCGAAATTTCCGAGTATTCAATTTTAGTTTAAAACTCAAAACTTGAGACGGTCGAACTCGAACAATTTGTAAACTTTTTAGGCCGAAATTTAACATACTAGAAATAGTGTCAGTTTAAAGGTAAAAGTACAAGCCAACAGTTTTGTTTTTATTTTCGGCTAACTGACTGTTGGAGTTGGTAAAACGCCCATGGACACGGGATCACACAATACCAAGAGTAGCACCCAATATTTGCGTTTTTGATTTATAATTCAGTTGGGCTAATTAGACGATAGCCTAATAAATTATATATGACCTACTCAATGCAGGAGTGGGTGGCACGAAGAGTTAACGGGTTCCAGTCTGGTAGCAGCTGGTGGCTCGGTCTTGAGAGAACCACCGGAGTCTGGCGATGGGTCGACAACCGCAGCGGAGGAGAGACGCCGGGAAACTCACCGGAGGACGGCAGGGTGCTGTAAGTTTGTTCCACCGGTTTTTCGTGTATAACTTGAGACACTTCACACTGCAATAATCGCAAACTCGAGAAAGCTTACTCACAAGTATTCAGTAGTATGACTAAGTAAATTTGCAGGGTCCGTCAAACTTAAAAATTTTAGCAAGATAATTATAACAATTGATTACACCTGCGCCAATCGGCAGATGTGCAACCGACAGCTCAGCCGCAGCTTTTGCGCGCGGCGTATCTTAAGCGTATCTTCCCTTGCGTATCTTCCCTTGTACGGCTGTTCAGTGCAAGGACTGGGGGGGGGGGTCGCCACACACACCCTCAATTACCCCAGCTAATGCTGGCACCCATTTTACATCTGGGTGAACTGAAGCAATGCAGAGTTAAGTATCCTGCTCAAGGACACAAATTGTTCCGCGTGGTTCGAGAATCGAAACCCCGACCTTTAAGTCGTGAGTCCGAAGCCCTAACCACTAGGCTACAACCCCCGTGTAGTCCATGATGTCTAGTATCTTAAATTGGATCTTCACAAATAACGCTCGCAGCACGTGGTACGAAGGTCACAGTGACAGCAGTCCTGGCAACTGCATGAGCATCAGGGTGGACGGCACAAAAAGCGAAATCCTATACGTGTATCCGCGATCTTGCAACAAAATGGCTGCCTACATTTGCAAGAAGCAGAAGCGTAGGTCAAGTTCTTGCCTGTCACTGCATCATATACAGTTCTTGTGCCACTCTACAAACACCAAAACGAATGCCAAATTCCAGAGGACGCAACGACTTGCGATGCGGACGACGGCTGGGAGACTCACGGAGACCGGTGCTATAAAGCTTTCAACTCTGATAACAATGGAGCCTATTGGGAAGACGCTCGGTGAGTACTTGTGCGTGTGTGCAGTTAGGACCTCAACTTCAGGGACTTTGCTTTGCTCCTCCACTAAAAAGTAGAATGTATAGAATATCGCGCAAGAGTCTTGAATGACTTAGGAAAACGGAAGCCAGTCCGGATCATTTAGAATGTACAGGTACATTTAGAATGTCCGGACTCGATTCGTTTTTAAGTAGCTATATACGAGCGTACTTCCCTCTAATTGCAGAGACCATTGCAACCGCATCGAATCGGACTAGTGATCGTGAACGACGCGACCACTAGTCAAATTGTCAGGGACATTGTGAATCGCGGTGGTCCCGGGGCCATCACAAATACCTTCTGGATTGGTCTGCGATCGGTTCAGACTGGCAGCAATCCCGATCAGTATTCGTGGCGCTGGGTAGACAACTCGCCAGCGATTTACAAGGCTTGGACAAACGGCGAGGAGCCACAGGCTCAAAAAGGCCTTTGCGTGCACACCGAGGGCACGGATTCATCCCAGCTTTGGCGCGCCTACGGCTGCAATGGCCGAAGGTTCGGCTTTGTGTGCTCCCGGCCCACAGGTACTTGCGCCACCGGCTGGTACCAGCACCGGGACACCTGTTATTCTCTGAATCCCACCCAGCTGTCCTGGACACAAGCCTCCGACCACTGCCAGTCCTACGGAGCGACTCTGCTGAGAATCAAGCAGTGAGTGACAACTGCAGGCATGAAGTTCTTTGTCTTCTCAACTGTATTCCGTCTTTTAATGGATTTGAAAGCTCATAAATGTTTTACCTATTTCAGGGACCATGTGCAAAAGTTCATCAATATGTACAGGGAGGATTTTGCTAGAAATGGGATCGAATACATTTGGATGGGAATGTACCGTAAGTACTGATTGTAACTTCAAGGATAATTACGAGATAAATAGTAATACATAGTCATGAGATGATTGTATCGACACTTGAAGCAAAAATATTTCATAGGTTTGTAAGTTTCTTTTTAACACCTCGTCTAGTCTTAGGATCTTAGGTCGAAAATATTAGCAACCAGGTACGCCAGGTGTCCAAAAAACTCCGGCCCACGGTCAAATGAGACCCACAAAGCCTCTCTATCCGGCCCTCGAACTCTTTGAAGTGGCAATCCAGCTAGTTCAATTTTTAGAACTCTTCTCAGCTCTCCTTATCTCTAATCTCTTTTCTTTCTTTCTTCTCTCCTCTCTCCTGTCCCATTGCCCTCTCTTCTCTCTCTCCTCTCTTCCCTCTCCTCTCTCTCCTTCTCATGCCCGCAGTCATGTGCTAGGCACTGCTAGCTTGTACGAGCGTAGATGTGAGCCGTCCCCATGGGGACGCTTTTATAAGACCTCAATTTCATAACGCCCAAAACCACCACACTTCACAACGCCTAAATTTCATATCGCCTAAATTTTATAACGGAAAAAATGAATGTGAACGAGCGTGCAGAGATTTTAGGCATTGTGAAATTCAGGCGATATGAAGTTTAGTTGATGTGAAGTCATGTGCTTGTGAAATTTGGGTCTTAAAATACCGGTCAGACAGACATTAGAGATTTAGTATATTGTAAAAGCGCCCCATTTCAGTGGGTTCACAAGCTTAGTGACATTTATTTTCTCATTGAACTTTAACTCGATAGGCGCTGTATCAGAAAGCGGAGAAATCAAGTGGACCTCCGGCGACCCGGTCAGCTCGGGATACACCAACTGGGCCAACGGCCAACCTCAGCTGGACGATGGAAGAGCCAACGCCGGTAGAGTCATCGCCATCGATGACGGAGGTCGCTGGCAGATTGCGAATCCAACGGCAAAAGGCGGATTCGTGTGCGAGATACCTTTGGGAAAGACGCCGCTAGTGCCAACTACAGTTTATCGTAAGTACCAAACTTTACCAGTTAAGACATTTTTAAACTGTCAGCCGAGTAAATATTAGAAACAGGGTGTAAAAGCGTACAAGTACAGCGTAGTTTAAAGAGGATGTGAACTAAAGAGTCAGAATGGAGCCCGAAACATTGGGTCCCGATTTCTCTACGCCAATCCCTTCATTTTGAGCCAAATAGCTCCCGTTATGTCTAAAACCGACCACTTTAGCATTTGGGGATCTCTATGGGGAGAAATGGGATGAATGGCGATTTCATGTGATCGGAAACCTTTCTGTGTTATTTTGAGTTTAAAATGTTTTCATTGTGTTTTTTCAGGACCCTCTAACATACAGCCATTTATGAAACATTGTACTAAAACTTGACGTTAGTTACATGAGAATGATTCAGGGCATGTACGTTTAGGATAACATAAACATTATTAAGAGATAACATAACGGGGCATACTATAACATTACTATCGCTCCT
Source organism: Macrostomum lignano (assembly GCA_002269645.1). Lineage (NCBI taxonomy): Eukaryota > Metazoa > Platyhelminthes > Macrostomidae > Macrostomum > Macrostomum lignano. Next base: position 34,270 of record NIVC01004585.1, read on the forward strand.
ATTCTTCATAAAAACACATAAAAAGAGCGTTTATCATGGTTATCTCGTCATTCAAGCAGTTGAAGCTCCAAATGAAGGGACTGGCGTAGAGAAACCGGGACCGAATGCTTCGGGCTCCATTTTGACTCTTAAGTTCACATCCTCCTTCGTTCGAATCGCTAACAAAATACTAGACTCTTAGGCGTTTTAGCTTTTAAATTGACAACATATTTTTATAATTTCGAGGGTTTTCTACCGGTTAATTGAGATTTCCATTTGTGAAAATACTGTGTAATGCAAAAACGCTTTCAAGCAAAAAAATACTCCTAAATTTACAACCACTATTCCAAGGCTGAACTTTGTAACTTTGAACCTTGCACCTTGCAGCAAGTTTTGTTTGCGAGCAAGGCTGGATCCTGTACGGTTCTCGCTGCTACAAGCTGGAGTCAAACAAGTTCGTGGACTGGCTGACCGCCAGAGCCAACTGCCAGGCGTTTCCAGGCGCCGATCTCATCGACATCCGGGGCAGATCCGAGCAAGAGTTCATTCAGAAGCAGCTGGACCCGAGACGCGACTACTGGATCGGACTGCACACCCGCAGCACGGAGGACCGTAGCTGGGTGTGGGTTGTGGACAACTCACCCATGGACTACCAGAACTGGCAGAAGGGCGAGCCAAATAACCTGGAGAAAGAAGAGAATTGCGTAGAGATGTACACCTCCGGCACGTGGAATGACAACAGATGCACTTACCGATTGTCATACATCTGCAAAGTGCTCGCAAGTAAGTAAAATCTCTGTTCAAAAATTCTGATCAAGCAGCTATTTTTCACAAGTCTAACTGACCCAGAAGCATGACTATAATGATAATTTGGGACGTTTTTGTCATAGACGTGAACGGATCGCCGCGGCCTACGTTGCCGGCACAACTACACCAAATTTCGATCCGTTTTGCGGACCACTGTGGAGACGAGATCCGACGTCGAACTATTGCTACCTGTTTAACACGGACCCGTTAATCTGGTTCGACGCCAAGCATCAGTGCGAGTTCCAAGGAGGCAAACTGGCCAGCATTGTCACTCAGGAGGTGAGACTTCGATCGCCGTATCGATTTTGGTGGCCTGAACAGAATCTTATTGAATTTTGAGGCTGCAGTTATGCATGTAACAGGTACCCTCGTAGAACGGAAGCTAGCTGGTGCACTAATATAGAAATATTTGCCTAGATAAACAAAAATACAGCGTATGGCGCACAATTGTAATCACAATATACTAATCTTATATTGCTAAATTTAAAGTCACTTAAACTCATCATTATTTACTTTAATTGCAGGAAAAGGCATACATTGCCGCACGAATCAAAACTATGAAGGACGAAGACAGTGGAATTCTCGGCTTCTGGCTGGGTTTTAATGACAGGTAATAAAGTTGGAATGATTCTACATGCTTCAATACATCTCCTTTGCGTGAAGCTAGGTAGCAGGTAGCCGATAATGTAGAACTACACGGTGAAGCCACCAAAAGGGAATATTTATCATTCTGCGTAACAGGGCCGAGGAAGGCTACTGGGTGTGGGACGACGGCGAGCCGGTGACTTACCTGAATTGGGTGGCCGGCGAGCCAAACAACGCCGGAGCTGGCGAAGACTGCGGCATGATCTACGCTGATTCGGCCATGTGGAATGACGTCGCCTGCGAAAAGCGATACGCCAGCATCTGCAAAAAGCTGGGAAATGTGCTCATAACTATTGAGCCGCCACCAGCAACCACCATTGAAGTTCCGGATGGCTACCTGAGGGGCTGTCGAGATGGCTACAGTGTCCATAACAACATGTGCTACAAGGTTTTTACGTCTAGAGATGATGAGATGACCTGGTACGACGCAAAGGCGAGATGCCAACTAGAGGGAGGCGACCTTGCGTCCGTTATGAACCTGGCTGAGCAGCAATTCTTGCAAGAGCTGGCTGTCCCAAGAGATTGTAAGACATTCTGAGCATCGACGCTGCTCTTCTGAATTTATACCATGTACTCGTAAATGCATGTGGTGCTAAACTGTTGTTTTCGAATTGCAGTCAGCTACTGGATCGGCCTCTACGACTCCTTGGCCATTGACAGAATGATGTATTTTAAGTGGTCAGACACATCCAAGCCGACATTTACATATTGGTTTAAGAATGAGCCGAATAACTATCTGAAAAAAGATGACTGCGTTGAAATCGTCAATATGTGGGGTGGTTGGGTGAGTACTATACAATATTCTAAAACTTCGGAAAACTTTAGCGTGCAAGGTAAAGAGAATCGTCGATTGTATTTTACGCTCGTAAATTTCTGAAATCGAACTTCGACAAAAATGTCTATCTTTTTAAGCATATCTTCCCAGCTTTCATATAAAGGCGAACTAAAGTTCAAGTATCAATTTTTCATGTGAACAACGGAGAACACTGCATGGCTGCTCAATCACTACAGCGCCACGGCGCTTCCAGTAAGGTAGTTTTTGGCCAAAAGGCAGTTTTTAGAACAGGGATCAGCAAACTTTCTACCTCAAGGGCCAGATAAAGAATCCAGCTCGTGGCTGCGGGCCAGGTGAGATTGGAAAGAATGGGGGAGAGAGAAGAAAGAGATGAAAGATGACAGCAAGGAGGAGAGGTGAGAGGTGAGATGAGAGGCTATGAGAGAAGAGATGAGTGAGAAGAAAGGAGATGAGATGACAGGAGAGAGAAGAGAAGAGAGAGAAGAGAAAAAGAGAGAATAGAAGAGGCGAGGAGAGGAGAGGAGAGGAGAGGAGAGGAGAGGAGACGAGACGAGAGGAGAGGAGAGGAGAGGAGAGGAGAGGAGAGGAGAGGAGAGGAGGAGAGGAGAGGAGAGGAGAGGAGATGAGAGGAGAGAAGAGGAGAGGAGAGGAGAGGAGATGAGAGAAGTGGAGAGGAGAGGAGAGGAGAGGAGAGGAGAGGAGAGGAGAGAAGTGGAGAGGAGAGGAGAGTAGAGGAGAGTAGAGGAGAGTCTTCTCTCTGAAAAAAATTCCTCAAAGGAACAAGGCTTAAAAAATTGGACTCCACCAAGGAGAGAGTAACAAGTGTGCTAAGAGGGGTCACGAAGGAGTTCCAGAGTTGCATCAGGAGCTGCTACCAGCCAATTAAAGTAATGCGTATAAAGCGTCGGCAATCAGTTTGAAAGCCGTAGTTGACTGAATTTTTCATTGTTCATTAAAAGTTTATATTGAAAAATTCTCGATCGTTTCTTTTTGACCACACCTTGTAATATTGAATTTGCAATTTATTTGTACAGAACGGCCGATGGAACGACCAAAACTGCGATAAAAAGCGCCGGTTCGCTTGCAAACAGCGCCAGAAACCGGTGTTGGTCCTGCCCCCAGTTACTAAACCACCCGGCTGTCCGGAAGGCTACGACGATGCCTACGGTGGGCAGTGTCTGAAATTCGTCACCGGTACAACGCTTATGACTGCCACGGCTGCGAAAGCGGCCTGCCAAGCCGACGGGGGCTTTCTGGCTTCAATCCCAACGGAGGATGTGCAGAATCACATTTTCCTGAGGCTCACAGAGCTGCGGCAAACCAGCAACTATTGGATCGGCCTCGTCCGCTCTGGTTTGTCCTTTAGGTGGGAGGATGGACGCCAGTTCTCTTATTCGAACTGGATGCCTAATTCGATCCTCTATGGCTTGCAAGGCCAGATATCTCCCATACTAGGCTTTTGGCAGATGAGCTACTCAACAATCCAGGGCAACAGAAACTACATCTGCCAAGTGAACCAGATTGGATATTCAACGCCCACCAAGCCGCCGACAACCTACAACCCGGAGTATTGCGCGTACAGCTGGGTAGAAGCTAATGGAAACTGCTACAAAGGCTTCAGTGCAACGGACGCAGAAAACAAGCTGACTTGGTCGGAGGCCAGAGCCCACTGCAAAAGCCTCAGCGGAGATTTGGCCAGCATTCACAACAATGAGACAATGACGAAGCTAGAAGAGACAGTTGGCGGTTCAATTGGCTACTGGATTGGGCTGAACACTAGAGATGAGAACAAGGGATTCGTATGGGCCGATGGTTCGCCAGCAAACTACTTTAAATGGCGAGGTGACAAACAGCCCGAAAACATCAATAATAATCAGAACTGCGGTGTCCTTAGTCCATCCGACATGAGTTGGGTAATAGACAATTGCAATGCCGCTATGAACTGGATTTGTGAGACGCCCAAGGGTATTTATCCCACTGGAACAACAGTTGAGCCAACAACGCCTCCCGATGCGCCCGATTGTGGAGATGGTTGGAAATACTACAATGGCTCGTGCTATTTGATGTCAACGACACTTCTAGAGTGGCACAATGCCTTGAAATACTGCCGCGACGTGAACGCAGATTTAGCCAGTATTCACGGCAACGAGGAGACCGACTTCCTTTTAAGGCTGAGCAGCAAGCTGCACATCAGCATTGCGTCCTATTGGATTGGGCTGAACGAGCTGGGCCAAACCAGCGGCTGGTCGTGGACCGATGGCACCGGGGTCAACTACTTCAACTGGAACGTAGGTGAGCCAAACAACGCAGGCGGAGCTGAGCACTGTGGCGCTTTTTACTCCAGCAACGGACTTTGGAACGACGACCAGTGTGGAGAGCGTCACCGATTCATCTGCAAGCGAAACAACGATACGAGCAGAACGGTGGCGCCTACCACTCCGATGCCAGGATATTGCCCGAAATGGTACTTCAGAGTTGGCAACAAGTGCTTCAGAATTTATGAAGATCAACTGCTGACATGGGCGGATGCAAGAGCTGTGTGCGCAAACACTGGTTCAGAAAATGTTCGCGGCTATCTGGCCAGCATCTCGAACGAGTACGAACAAGGTCCGTCCCGCAACATTTGATTGCTGTAACAAAATGTTATGTATTAAGCGTTTTTAATGTTTTGTAAATTGTTTTTCATTTTAGCCGCGCTCACCTCCTACAAGTCATACAACGATAGCAACCTATGGATTGGCCTGTTCGCTCGATACAACATACATTTGTACTACTGGCTTGATAACACACCTTTTACCTACAGTAACTGGGCTTACAACGAGCCCAATAGCGTTAATGTAAGTAAATATCTTCTAAACATTTCCAAGGAACTTATTTTGCTTGTTTTAACATATTTGTAAAAAATTCTAGGAAATGTGCGTCCATATGTACACCGAGAGATTTCGAGCCGGACAATGGAACGACGCAGACTGCAACAGAAAAATGGGATTCGTGTGCATGACATACAAAGATAAGAGTCTCGTAACTGAATGGCAGCCGCCAACCTCCACCGTTTGCGAGGCCAACTGGAAGCCGTTTGGCTCATCCTGCTACAGGTACCTACCCACTGCCAACAGCTGGAGCGACGCGCAGAGGTCTTGTGCCAGTCTTGGCGCTAACTTGGCTTCAATACACGACGTCTACGAGCAAAACTTTGCCCACTACCTGACTGAATCAATCGCCCAGGTGCCAACTTGGATTGGACTGTCCGATGTAAACAGCATGCGAGGCAACTACCAGTGGAGCGACAGATGGCACTTAACATACGTAAACTGGGGCAGCGGTCAGCCAGGCAATAATGAGCAGGCTACCTGCGTGCAGATTGACAAGACAGGCGCCTGGTTCGCCGTCAACTGCACCACTCGCCTGCCAGCCTTGTGCCGGAAAAGCAACGGCCCGATGCCAACAACGCAGCCTCATCTGCCTGGCACTTGCCCGCCAGAGTTTGTCCCCAGTTTGACAGCTGCTACTTTGCAGCCAACAGCACAGTTCGCGTCTCGGCTTCGACTGCTCAGATCGAGTGCCAGAGGCTCTACCGCTCTAACCTAGTGAGCATACTCACCCAGAGCGAGCAGAACTTTGTTGCCGGCCTAATAAATAGCAAAGTCCAACAGTCGGGCACTCGTCGGGACTATTGGATTGGCTTGCTGCGCAGCAGCACCGGAGGCTTTGAGTGGAACGACCTCAGCCCGCTGGGCTATGTCTACTGGAGCTTGAACGAGCCGTCCAACACGCCTAACGAAAACTGCGTTGAAATGTACGAAAGCAACAAGAAGTGGAACGATCACTATTGCAGCAAGCTCAACTCGTACGTCTGCAAGATGCCCAAACTACCGTCAACGGACTCGGGAATAACGACCACTACAACAGCTACCACCAGGACAACTCAGACCACGGTCAGTGGACAGACAAGGCCTACACAGCAACTTACAACAACGCGACCTGTTACTACACAGAGTCCCGGTGTTAGAGCTATTGCAGGTGAGAGTGCAACAGTTTAGAACATAACCAGCAAGTGATATGTACTCTAGAGATTTGTGAAATTTTCTGGCTTCAAGCGCCCCTGAAATTTTACAAGCGTATGTAGAAAACTCTCGATTTTCTTTAAAATGTTCAGAGGCTGCTAAGGAAGCTACATGTATGCTCAGCAGCAGACAAAAGTGTCCACCCTTTTTCGGGAGAATTTCGACTCTCAGTTAAATGGCAAATCGGTCTTACAATTCGACCATATAGACAAATTTCGCCTATGGGTGGGACGCTTGCTGAGAACAAGCATGGACAAGAAAGTCTGTTTGAGGCAGAACAGTCCATTCATCTGTTGACAAAATTCCCCGGATTAAATCCCATGATTTTGTGAGCCCGCGGCCCATGGAATCGTCAATAATGTGTCTCAGTGGTTTTGAATGCATTCCGTGACCGCTAGTTTCGTCAATGGTTAATGCTTAGTGGCGCCCCCGAAATGGTCTATGGATTTGAGGACATGAAAGAGCGAATGAGATTCCGTCTCATTACTGCCCGAAAATCCATAAGAAGAACCATTAGTTACATTACTTAATCCACAGTCCCACTGCATGCAATAAACCCATCTGGACTATCTCAATCACTCGCAGATCTGAAAAACGACGCCTTGGTGATAGGCGCTGTTGTGCTGTTCCTAGCCCTGCTCATTGGAGCAGTTTTGGCCGTGTTTTTCTACCGCCGGCAAGTCGGCCCGAAGTCCGTGGGCGGCGGCGGCGGCGGCGGCGAGGAGTCCGGCTTTGCCAACGCGAACTGGTCCAG
>NIVC01004586.1:0-41312 GCA_002269645.1 Macrostomum lignano
TTAAAGAAATTCTGGCTTAAAACTTAAAAATTAAACATTAAATTTCTGCCGAGATCTGCTGAGATTCGCCATTGATATTTCGTATCATCAATGACAGCATCCACTACTATAAAAAGCTTGAAACCAATTCATCTGCTTTAGGTATCGATTTTTCTGAGATCCAAGATTATAACGATCACAGCTTGTGAAGTTTCAAGCTTGTGAAATTCGAACTGATAAAGTTTCGAGCTGATAAAATTTCGATCTGATAAAAATTCGAGCTGGTAAAGTTTCGAACTGATAAAGTTTCGAGCTTGTGAAGTTTCGAACTGATAAAGTCTCGAGCTTGTGAAGTTTCGAACTGATAAAGTTTCGAGCTGATAACGTCTCGAGCTTGTGAAGTTTCGAACTGATAAAGTTCGAGCTGATAAAGTCTCGAGCTTGTGAAGTTTCGAACTGATAAAGTTTCGAGCTGATAAAATTTCGAGCTGATAAAAGTTCGAGCTGGTAAAGTTTCGAACTGATAAAGTTTCGAGCTTGTGAAGTTTCGAACTGATAAAGTTTCGAGCTTGTGAAGTTTCGAACTGATAAAGTTTCGAGCTTGTGAAGTTTCGAACTGGTAAAGTTTCGAGCTGATAAATTTCGAGCTGATAAAAGTTCGAGCTTGTGAAGTTTCGAACTGATAAAGTCTCGAGCTTGTGAAGTTTCGAACTGATAAAGTTTCGAGCTTGTGAAGTTTCGAACTGGTAAAGTTTCGAGCTGATAAAATTTCGAGCTGATAAAAGTTCGAGCTTGTGAAGTTTCGAACTGATAAAGTCTCGAGCTTGTGAAGTTTCGAACTGATAAAGTCTCGAGCTTGTGAAGTTTCGAACTGATAAAGTTTCGAGCTGATACAATTTCGAGCTGATAAAATTTCGAGCTGATAAAATTTCGAGCTGATAAAATTTCGAGCTGATAAAAGTTCGAGCTTGTGAAGTTTCGAGCTTGTGAAGTTTCGAACTGATAAAGTTTCGAGTTTAGGAAACATCCGGATGAAAGACAATTTAATAATCAAATCGTTAAAAAATTTCTTCATTCTAAAAAAAGTATTTAAATGTCCTGAAGGTTGCGACAATTGTGTGAAACCAGGTTTTTAACCAATCTGTAAATTTCCTGTGCCTGCATGGCTGCTCCGTTCTGGCGCAAAAAAAGACTGTAAAAAATTAATCAGTTAAGTTCATTAACTACGAGTACGATGTTAACTAAACTGGCAATAAATCTTCCAGACAGGACATCACAGACAGGACATCACAGGCGTGACTCGCCAGCATCGAGGCCCACAGTGTCACCTCGCCATTCACCGTGAAATCGTCGCCTTGTGACTGGTCGCCTTCACGGTCTTTAGACGAGCACAAACCAGCAAGCCAAGCGTCACTCGATGGTCGACAGCCTTCATGGCTACTACTAGCAGTAGCATCAGCAGCATTCGCTGATTGTTTAACAATTAGTTTAGAAGCCAGCTCGGGAACTGTGCCAGCTGAGTTGGGCAGCAAATTCAGCTCTTCAATAACCATCCAGATGTCCCACTTAGCAACTAAAGAAGCCGTGACTAAATCCGATCGGACAGAATCGCCAAAGTAGGCAATCTTTCTGGATTGAGTTTTATCATCACATTGTCCAAGAAATTTCAATTCAAATTCTTCCGCACAACCGCTGATGTAAGCTTTACCCCGACCGAATGGAAGGCGTTCGAAGCTTTCGTAGCTGCTGTAGTAACTAGCGAGCTTGAATAATACGATTTGGACTTTTCATAAAAAAGTTCGGCTTCCCAGCCTCCAACAGGCAGGCGTCGAATAAATCCGGCCAGTCCTGACCCAGAATGTGCTCAAGATGTCTGGCAGCGAACTGAGCCTCAGAGGATGATAATAAAAAGACATAAATGCCGCGTTGGCGAAGCTGTTTGAGCAGCACTCGAACTCCGGAGGTCACCGGGCACAGGTAAGCGCTGGGATTAGCTAATACATATTTAAAATAAGCGCCATCATCTGAGTAGACGTGAAGCAAAGCTGAGTAGCAATCCTGCCAAAGGCTGCTGCAGTCAGTCAGTGGGGTGGTTCGATTCTCTTCTGCCAAGTCCACCTGTTGATGAAGCCAACTTGCTTTTAGTAGAATATCAGCACGTATATGTAGCATCATACTGTACTGCACTGTACTGTACTGTACTGCAACCCACCTGGCCATTTTCATTTTTTTGTGCTCACAAAGCCCCAAATGAATGTGGCTGCGCAACCAGAGGTGGTCCTGGAGCCCCCCTCCTTCCCCAACGCACCAATTTAGCGAATATCAAACTGCCAGGCAAGTCGTAGTGAGTATCCTGAAATCGATAGCGACCATCTCGTTCGTGTCGATAGCCGCTATTGAGAACGGCTTGAGCAAACGGCGGCCGACCGTCTGGCGGATAAGCCAATTTAGCGTCAAACTGTTTGCTGCCGTGACAAACTCTCAATGCTGCACCTGTGGGCGACATCAAAAGCAGATTGCCGCCTATTTTGTCTAAAATAGCGGCCCTACTCATTAAGCCGCACTCAACTGGCGATGACCAGTCAAGACTGCGCAGATGATTGGGATAGCCGCGATGCTTAACTAAATAGTCTGCCAATTCAACGTAAGCTAGACTGACCAGATTGCGCAACTGATAACGGCCCAGCGTGAGATCGATGTCAAAACCGACTGCGTCGTAGTCAAACAGACGCTCCATATTTATTTGGTGTTGTCTGACTAACCGACTAAACTGACGGAATCGGTGCTGAAAATAATAATAATAAATCGGAGTGCTAGTTGGTATCGAGATGAGATGAATATTTGAAATTTGTCATGATTCATGACTTAGACTCTTAAGTGTTGGAATCATTAGTCTTAGTCTTAGTCTTAAATTCTTATTCGCAGACTCTTATTATTAGACTCTCAGTCTTAGACCCTTAGTCTTAGACCCAGTCTTATTTGTGTTTCAACAAACTTTCATCAGTCTTAGTCTAAGATTCTTAGTCTTAGACTCTTAGTCTTAGATTATTAGTCTTAGACTCTTAGTCTTAGATTCTTAGTCTTAGACTCTTAGTCTTAGATTCTTAGTCTTAGACTCTTAGTCTTACATTCTTAGTCTTATACCCTTAGTCTAAGATTCTTAGTCTTCGATTATTAGTCTTAGATTATTAGTCTTAGATTATTAGTCTTAGATTATTAGTCTTAGATTATTAGTCTTAGATTCTTAGTCTAAGATTCTTAGTCTTAGATTCTTAGTCTTAGACTCTTAGTCTTACATTCTTAGTCTTATACCCTTAGTCTAAGATTCTTAGTCTTCGATTATTAGTCTTAGATTATTAGTCTTAGATTATTAGTCTTAGATTATTAGTCTTAGATTCTTAGTCTTAGATTCTTAGTCTAAGATTCTTAGTCATAGATTCTTAGTCTTAGACTCTTAGTCTAAGATTCTTAGTCTTAGATTCTTAGTCTTAGACTCTTAGTCTTAGATTATTAGTCTCAGACTCTTAGTCTTAGATTATTAGTCTTAGATTATTAGTCTTAGATTATTAGTCTTAGATTATTAGTCTTAGATTCTTAGTCTTAGATTCTTAGTCTTATACCCTTAGTCTTAGATTCTTAGTCTCATTTGTGTTTCAACAGGCTTTCATCATTTTCACTTCGTGAAATCCGCTCTATAGATAGATCTAAGAAATTAGCATTGGACATTACTGGTATTGGCATCTATATCTAAGAAAATCAGTATGCCAAATGACAAAAGTGATGTACAATGTAACCTTGATCTACAAAAAACTAAGTGCATATCTATGATTCTTGAATTTTCATAAATTAACAAACGAATGGGTCATTTATTTCTTTAAAATATAGTTTCACCCAGCGGAGGGGCATAGATTACTAGTCTATTATACTAATTAGACAGTAATATTAAAATACTAGGCATTACTTTGCATATACTTATCTACGTGCAAAATATCGGTCTCAAAACCCAATGGCCCGATTTCTAACAGTTTAGAAAAGAATGACAAACATAGGGGGCAATTTAACGCCCAGCCTATAGCGCCTGGCCACTGAGCAATTTAGCAGTCAACAGCCAATGAGAAAACGATACAGGCGCCATATGGAAGATGCAGTAAGTAGAGAAATGGGATCCTTATTTAATGAGCCATTCGAAAAATCCAACTGATAATGAAACAGAAGCTTTGAGGGAAAAAAAACAACCGTTAGAATGGCAAAATCACCTGGCCTGCTATCAATTACAATCGCGCTGCTTGTGGTCAGCAGCGAACTAAAGATCACAGCACAGGGCTGGCAGTGGACTAGAGCCAATATTAGCGTGAGTATTCAGCAATCAGCTTTGCCACACGGCAAACAAGGCCAAGATAGGATTGTTCGACTAGCCGGATTTTATGCTCCAAAGACGTCGAATGAAGCGTTCAACAGCAGTGGAAATCTGGTCAAGGTGAGCCAAAAACGAGCTACAGGGTAAAAATGAAGATCGTGAGCTCTTTTTAAAAATAGATCGAAATATTTCTTATTCTGACAAATCGTTTCTTAAAAAGCTTAAGACTTCTGATCAAAAGTCGCATTAAATTAAAATGCCCCTGCCGAACAGTTATAAGGAACTAACTTGACAATTGTCAGTTAGTCTGTAAGATACCTGACCAAGAGTTGACAATTGTCAGTTAGTCTGTAAGATACCTGACCAAGAGTTGACAATTGTCAGTTAGTCTGTAAGATATCTGACCAACAGTTGAAAATTGTCAGTTAGTCTGTAAGATACCTGACCAAGAGTTGACAATTGTCAGTTAGTCTGTAAGATATCTGACCAACAGTTGAAAATTGTCAGTTAGTCTGTAAGATATCTGACCAACAGTTGAAAATTGTCAGTTAGTCTGTAAGATATCTGACCAACAGTTGAAAATTGTCAGTTAGTCTGTAAGATACCTGACCAAGAGTTGACAATTGTCAGTTAGTCGGTAAGATATCTGACCAACAGTTGACAATTGTCAGTTAGTCGGTAAGATATCTGACCAACAGTTGACAATTGTCAGTTAGTCTGTAAGATACCTGACCAAGAGTTGACAATTGTCAGTTAGTCGGTAAGATATCTGACAAACAGTTGAAAATTGTCAGTTAGTCTGTAAGATATCTGACCAACAGTTGACAATTGTCAGTTAGTCGGTAAGATATCTGACAAACAGTTGAAAATTGTCAGTTAGTCTGTAAGATACCTGTCCAAGAGTTGACAATTGTCAGTTAGTCTGTAAGATACCTGACCAAGAGTTAACAATTGTCAGTTCGTCTGTAAGATACCTGACCAAGAGTTGACAATTGTCAGTTAGTCTGTAAGATATCTGACCAACAGTTGACAATTGTCAGTTAGTCGGTAAGATATCTGACCAACAGTTGACAATTGTCAGTTAGTCGGTAAGATACCTGTCCAAGAGTTGACAATTGTCAGTTAGTCTGTAAGATACCTGACCAAGAGTTAACAATTGTCAGTTCGTCTGTAAGATACCTGACCAAGAGTTGACAATTGTCAGTTAGTCTGTAAGATACCTGACCAACAGTTGACGATTGTCAGTTAGTCTGTAAGATATCTGACCAACAGTTGACAATTGTCAGTTAGTCGGTAAGATATCTGACAAACAGTTGAAAATTGTCAGTTAGTCTGTAAGATACCTGACCAAGAGTTAACAATTGTCAGTTCGTCTGTAAGATATCTGACCAACAGTTGACAATTGTCAGTTAGTCGGTAAGATACCTGACCAAGAGTTAACAATTGTCAGTTCGTCTGTAAGATATCTGACCAACAGTTGACAATTGTCAGTTAGTCGGTAAGATATCTGACAAACAGTTGAAAATTGTCAGTTAGTCTGTAAGATACCTGACCAAGAGTTGACGATTGTCAGTTAGTCTGTAAGATATCTGACCAAGAGTTGACAATTGTCAGTTAGTCGGTAAGATATCTGACAAACAGTTGAAAATTGTCAGTTAGTCTGTAAGATACCTGACCAAGAGTTGACAATTGTCAGTTAGTCGGTAAGATATCTGACAAACAGTTGAAACTTGTCAGTTAGTCTGTAAGATACCTGACCAAGAGTTAACAATTGTCAGTTCGTCTGTAAGATATCTGACCAACAGTTGACAATTGTCAGTTAGTCTGTAAGATATCTGACCAACAGTTGACAATTGTCAGTTAGTCTGTAAGATATCTGACCAACAGTTGACAATTGTCAGTTAGTCTGTAAGATATCTTACCAACAGTTTACAATTGTCAGTTAGTCTGTAAGATATCTGACAAACAGTTGAAAATTGTCAGTTAGTCTGTAAGATACCTGACCAAGAGTTGACAATTGTCAGTTAGTCTGTAAGATACCTGACCAAGAGTTAACAATTGTCAGTTCGTCTGTAAGATATCTGACCAACAGTTGACAATCATCAGTTAAATTGTATTTGTAAGATAATAATTTATCGGGCACTGAGCTGACATGCTCACTTGTTAAAGTTGTTAGTATGTATCGAAATCAATAAAACACTGCAGAGGAGTGGCAGAAAGTCAGTTAATAATGCCTTGTGCTAACGATAGTAGGGAATAGAGCAATATATAATGAATTGAACAGAACAATGGGTTTTGGAAAAGGAAAAATCAGATAGAATTTAATGGCATTGACGAAAATTCCCCTAAAAATTCTAAAAAGCCCCTATTAACTATCCTATAAGTCACTAATCAGTCACATTTATACCAAACCAAACCTGAAGTCTAACTGGGAAGAGATTTAAGGTAAAAAAATCAATACAACAAAGGAGAATATTTCCAACCGGATCGACACCTGATACCTGAAAAGCAGCTTCCTATGAGGCAATGATTCTTTTAATAAGTGCTAGATTGATTGGATATGCAGTAAAGCATGCTATGCAGGATGCACAAGCTAGGAGTATAGAAAATCCAAGTACAATAAGTATCTTAAGCGTTGTTATCCACACAAATCGCTAAGATCGTTTCTGTTTACCAAAACTAGCATTGTGAAATATTCCATCTGTTTTTTTTCAGCTATTTCGGTATCAATAAATAAACCTTGGAACAAACTTTCAATAAATCATCTTAAGGCTACTAGAACGGCGACTGTTCCTCAAACAGCAGCAGTGATAAACAGTTTTATAATTTTTATTAAAAAATTTTAATCAAACTAGGCAGCCGGTGACAAAGCAGGAAACGGGGGTAAGTTTTTATAGGAAATTAAAGACGGAAATTTGAATTACGAATCAAATTTTTGTAGCAAAGCAACAGACCCATGGGTTTCAGTGCTTCGTGTAGCAGGGTCGGTGATAGAGACAAGGCACGTGACGAGTAGGTAGGATCGACTTATGCACTATATAGCGAAAACAAGTATTGCTTTTGTCAGCCTAACTGAGAATAAAGCCATCCAAAGTGAGAATCCTGCCTACGCTGACTGCGAAGGGCCTGGCTGCGTGCAGCCTTAGTCTATGGGCCATAGACAATAAAGGACAAGCAAAGTGATAAAAAGCCATCCAATGTGAGAATCGATTGGTCTATGCGTCGTATTGTTTTATTTTTATACCTTCTGAGCCATATGACTAGCCAATAGCTTGAACGGAATAACGGAAACAGGAACACACTGGATAATGTCTTTTTAAAACTTTGCTTGTCCTTTATAGTCTATGGCTCATAGACTAGGCTGGACGCAGCTAGGCCCTTCGTATTCAGCGTAGGCAGGATTCTCACATTGGATGGCTTTTTATCACTTTGCTTATCCTTTATAGTCTATGGCCCATAGACTAAGGCTGCACGCAGCCAGGCCCTTCGCAGTCAGCGTAGGCAGGATTCTCACTTTGGATGGCTTTATTCTCAGTTAGGCTGACAAAACCTATACTAAGCGAACGTGAAATAAAGAAAAAATGGAAAGAGAATTGACAGCCTGACAGAACACGGAGCGCACAGGGCGAATTCGTATTCTCAAGCATCAACTACTTTTTTCTTAGAAATCAGCATTAACCACAGTATAGTCTGCAGCCTCCCGTTAGGCTACAGTATACAGCATGTCTGCTTTAAATTCTACTTAGCAAAAACACCAACGATGCAGGCAGATATAAATATATGAAGCATTGTTTTCAGTGCTTAAACAGGCTAGATAGGAAGGAAACAGACGGAATCAAAATGAGGCGAGAGAGTGAGTAATTGACAGAGAAATTGAGAGAGAGATGGAGATAGACACAGGAAAGAGGGAAAGTTAGTTATAGCTGTCAATCATTCGATAAGCACCCTTGCCTCCAGAACACGGCCTCTATACATGGCCTGCCTGACTCAGCTAAAGAGACAAGCCTCTCAAACTGTTTCTTAGATAGTTGGAATCCATGTGATTGCGTCACTGCTTCTCCATTTTTCACAGCTACAGTCTCGTCAGCAGCAGAATCGATTATTAGGAAACTTATAACAGAGTCGACTTCAATTTCTACTCAACAATAAAAAACCCACCAGACGGCCATACTTATTGTGGGCCCCCTCCTCGGGGGGCGGGAGTAGCTACCTGTCAATCCTAGGAGAGAATGAGAGCACTGGGATTTCTGTTCACACTTGGCGTCAAGGCCCGACCCGCCCCAGAGAAGGAATTGAGAGTCCATTTTGAGTAAAAAGCGATGACGCATGACGACGCTGACTAGCAGTAGCAAAGTAGTTTACTCGTATTATTAAAGTTTTCAGCCAGCCCAGTGTTGGTGCTTAAAAATTTCAAACCCGCGCTACACTTAAATTCTACTCAGGTATAACAACGCGAGCAGAGCTGGGAGCGAGAGAAACCGGGAGAAAAATTAGGAAGAAAAAGAGAAAGTGACGCACACCACAGCGCTGGCTGTCTGTCTCTCACCCAATACAGCACAAGTGCTGGAGCAAGGTCGACTCCGCCCACTAGAATAGCCCTTCCTCCCGTGCAGCCCCAGCAGTTTTCGCTCTCAAGTCTTCTTCCCTGAAACCACCTTCCCCACGTTTGCAGATTCACAATAGAATTGCCACACACACGCACACTCTTCACACCCAGGTGGCAGAAGCTCAACTCTCTTCCCCCTTTTCAATCCGTTCTGTCTGTCTCTCTGCCCCCCTTCCCCTCATTATTCCTCGCTTTCGCCTCCTCCGGTCATAACTTGTCAATCTCGCTTTAATAAGGCTATACCCACTCACCCTGTCTGCAACAAAATCTATATTTGGAGCTCTGGCTGCAGCCTCAATTAAGGTATTTTATGCAACCAAAACAGTCTAGTTATTTATCAGGTCATCCCGAAAAATTTCTGCAATTTTTCTTTGGCTTTAATATTAATATTAATAATTGATTACACCTGCGCGAATGCGCAGATGTGCAACCGACAGCTCATCTGAAGGTTGCGTACGGCTGTTCAGCCCAAGGACTGGGGAGTCGGCCACACACACCCTCAATTACCCCAGATAATGCTGACACCCATTTTACAGCTTGGGTGAACTGAAGCAATGCAGAGTTAATTATCTTGCGTAAGGACACAATTTGTTCTGAGTAGATCGAGAATCGAAACCCCGACCTTTCAGCCGAGTCCGGCGCTCTAGTCTCTAGGCTACAATCCCATCTTTGGCTTTGATAGCTCAAAAACTTTGGTTGAGTTTCACTTTATCTCTTTAGACATTTCTCAGTATCTGCTAGAAAAAGTTGCGACCTTTTTGAGTGAATTATATTGCATATTTTAATAGGCTTATAAACCTGCAGATAAGAATTCGAGCTCAGAAATGTTGGAAAAATTCTGAAATCAACAGTGCATATACTATAGCTTGTAAGAGAAAATAGCTTCTAGTTCTGCCATACAAATAGCTATTCATCGTTAAACTTCATCCTCTCCCACTAAGTTCATCTTTTTTGTTTAAAAACCAGGCAAAGGCAAATAATCGATACTCAACAGAGTAAAACAGGGAGCTGCATTAAACACCAGAGCAGCGCAATTAGTATAGAGAAATAGGAAGGAAATATGCCAGGTATGGAGATGCGCGGTGAAATGACGATACACACACTAACGGGACGGGTTGTCTGTTTGAGATATAGTAAAAGTGAAAACGATATTCCCTGTCCGGTAAAATGGATGCATGGATAAACGGAACTAGCCGCATGGAAAGCTGAACAAGAAAAGTTTAGTCAATCTCTTTCCTGTTGACTTCATCCTGCTACACTACACGCACTGTCAACTCAACTCCTATTGATTATAGCTAAGCTGTCTTCATTAGCAACAAAAGCGGTGCACCAGACTGCCCCATTTGATAGCTCAGTTGCCACGCCCTATCGATCCAAATCTGGAAATAGGCTCTGTAGTAGCTTATACCAACTAGTGAATTTTCATTTCGATTCTGCAAAATTTCATTCTATAAGAACATGAAATGCTAAGTAATTATGAAAGTAAATTAGGCCGATTAAATAAATGTCTACACAGAATTGAAACAAGGACAAATTTTCGAAGAAAGTTTCGGCTTTAGGAAAAATTAAAATTTGTAAATTTAATAAATGCCTGATGTTTACAAAAATTAAAGAAACAATAAAATTGGATGTCATATCAAAAGACGAGCATTTGATTCTGCTTTTAAAAGCAATCCAAATTTTGTACCGAGAAATTTCGGTATTGTATTTTTCGTACAGTGCTAGCCCTCAAGTATTTTTCCAGGAATTTAAGTTTTATTTACGTTCTTAATTACTTGAAACCTACGTTCATGCCCAAGCCTCGTGACGTTGTTCTAAGCTTAGAACCTTGGTGACCACACATTTTTAAAATTAGTTTTGAAAGTTGCAAACTTGTAAAATACTTAATAAGTAGCCGAAAAAACCTTCTAACAGATATTATCGCTGGGTCTGTGTCGCGAAGACACCGATCAACTGCACCACGAGGCATGGATTGGCCTAGTCTATCCCAAAGAATCCGATTGGTTTGCGCCAAGCACCTGCAATCGACTGGCTGAGCAGACTCGGAGGGCGGCTAAACGAGGCGCCGTTGGATTAGTGTTCGACGTGCGCAACGCTCACGGACACCTGCGAGAACAGGTAGACTATATTTAGAATTCTGGTATGATGATATGCTACTTGAATTAGGATATCAGCATTAAACAAGGTCTTCTGAATTATTTATTCCACAGCTAATGGAAGCTGGCAAAGACCAAGAAGGCTTCAACATCACGGTGGCAATAGTTGACTCAAGAGATGCAACAAATTTAGACCTGTTGGAGTCGCTGGATTTAGCAAAATACCACGCCAAGGTTGACATTCGACCAGCTTCAAGCGTCAAAAGTCGGTACAGTGGTCGCACTGGGAACCGAGGTCCGAAACCACTCGGGTGACATTCTACGCGGAGATTGCGGCCTTCCTACTGTTCTTTCTGGCCTTCTGCATCATCGGAATCGGGCTGCTAGTTAAGGTAGGAGAAGCTTTATAATAATATTTGGCTCTAGTTGAATAAAACTTCAACAGACAGACGACAATTACAAAACACAATAGCACTAGTAAACACTCGTCTACACTTCAAACTTTGTCTTAATGCAGTAGACGTTGTTGACGACTGAACTTTAATAGCACGACTATTTTTGCCACGTATGTGGCTCATGATTGTTTTAGCCAAAAAGTTTATGTCCACTGTATATTGCCGGTAGCCATTTCTTTCTTCAGTTCTACTCCTATCGGGAAACCAACAACACAGCTGGGACGCTGTTACTAAGGAACCCCAAGCTGGCAGGATCAGCAGCGGACCAGCATCTGACCCAGCATCTTCGCCGAGAATGTTGCTCAACCTGCTTGGAGCCGTTTCAAAACACCAACGAGCCACACCGTACGCTGCCCTGCGGACACGGATTTCATTTGCAATGCCTCAACAATTGGCTAGCTGCCAATCAGACCTGTCCAATATGCAACACAATATTCTGGGCGAACCGCCACTTGAAGAAGACAATACAATGGAAACCATGACAACCACGGCTACGGCAACCACTGCGGTTGCGATAGAAACGGCTGTATCCGACGAAGTCTATTCGTCTAACTATAGCGTACTATGCGACGACGGGCCAACAAACATTTCTAGCAGCAAATTTCTGTCAAACATAACAACAGGAAAAACGAATCCGTCACGAGAGACAACGCTTTGATCATTGAGCAAGTTTTCTAGCATACTAACCTTGTATGCTCCAGTTTTTTCAAGACTTCATCGAATCAAAACTCAACCGTGATCGGTTCAATAGAACCATATGTTCAACATTGTAAATATGGCGTCAACTAATATTATTGTCATAAGATTTATTGATTAGTTATTTGCACGAACTATAACGGGTGGCCCAAGCACAGGGTTACACTTTAACTACCACTACCAATACCTGAAAGATATTTTACCTTAGCGCAGGGACGAAGTCCTCCCAACCACAACAATTTTTGTTTTCTATAAAGTAGACTTAAGAAATTGTGGGGGCGGTTGATAGAGTTTTGGCCATAGACAGCTGGTTGCATCAACTACTTTGGTGCTTTCCCTGCCGCTCAATTAGCAGGTGTTAATGCGTCAGTGGCTATTATTTAACGGGAACGGGACAAGCAGGCTAATGTACAATTCAAGCCAGTGCGAAACCAGAGTTATACAAGTTTATCAATTCAAACATACTAAAGAAATCAATGGAATGTTATAATCTGGCTTTGAGTGTTTTTTCATTTTAATTATATAAGCACATCATTACAAACGCGATATTCTATTAAAATCGATCTATTTAAATTGTCCTATCACCTTCGTTCTTAATGCTGATAACTACGGCAAATTGTAAATATGACTCTCCCATAGTTGAAATCATCTATTCTATAATTTTGTTCTACAACATGCTTATTCCAGGACGTGTATTGAAGAATAAATTAATGCATGCCTATACTACTTAAACATTAAGGGCTCTATCGATTCAAGATTTACCTTAATTTCTAAGCACACTTAGCTCAACTTTTAAGAAAAACAATGAAAAATGAAGTAGTCAAGAATAGCGACAAGTGAAAAAGATGTCATCAAAAAATGAAATAATCTTTGCTCGCATTTCAAACAGCTGAGATCTTTTTTTATACAATTTCCATTTTTTAATAAAAATTCAACAAAGTCAAACAATCAGCATGCAAAGGGTGACAGTTATACTTGGTATACTGGAGATGGCCCTTAAAACCGAATAAAAACCAAACCAAACCCGCAAACACAGAACACAAAAGACAACAAATTTATTGAGTAAAAAGGCCAACACAAAATACGATTGGTGTCTGGAAAGTCCGCACACCTCTCGTAAAATTCTAAGAAACACATATATTAATCTAAGCCAAACACGTGAAAACGCGCCGTACTGATCAACAATAAACAACAAAATTGTTTATTACAAGAAAGTGAGAGCTTCAACCATATTAAAACAAAGTTCAACGAATGAAATGTAACGAATACGCAATATACAATAAATAGATAGAATGTTTCGGTTTTACAAGCCAATAATGTTGAATAAATACACACGAATAGAACACAGAAATGCTTAGTAAAAGAAATACATTTTATTTGTGCTGGTAGCGCTCCACCCAAATCTGTCAGCTCCAGACGGATCTAAAAATGACAAAGTAATAAAAGAAAAAAAGAAAAAGAAAAAAAGCACTTTCAGCCTACTGTCAGTAAAACAAAGAATTGTTCCGTTTAACTGTTTTTAAAAAGCTGCTAATGAAATAGCTTTAGATAAGGTTTTTTAACTGAAAACTAAAGGATTTGAAGGATTCTGAATTAAAGTAAAGACAAAAGGGCAAGGAATTGCGAAAGAATTAGTAGTCACACTATAATTCTATAATTTTGAACGAAATTAAAAAAGAGGGGTTTAGAGAAATGAGAACGAGGAAGAGAGGTGTCCTTGACAGCGCGACCGGCGATTAAATGGAGCAAACAAAAAAGCCAATGAATGAGGAAAAGAAGCACAGCAATGCAGCTGAGGTGCCGAAAGGACACATAAGATACAGTGAGACACACATGAGATACAGGTGACACACACGAGATACAGGTGACACACACAGGAGATACAGGTGACACACACGAGATACAGGTGACACACACACAGGAGATACAGGTGATACACACACAGGAGATACAGGTGACACACACGAGATACAGGTGACACACACACAGGAGATACAGGTGATACACACACAGGAGATACAGATGACACACACACAGGAGATACAGGTGACACACACACAGGAGATACAGGTGATACACACACAGGAGATACAGGTGACACACACAGGAGATACAGGTGACACACACACAGGAGATACAGGTGATACACACGAGATACAGGTGACACACACACAGGAGATACAGGTGATACACACACAGGAGATACAGGTGACACACACACAGGAGATACAGGTGACACACACACAGGAGATACAGGTGACACACACACAGGAGATACAGGTGACACACACACAGGAGATACAGGTGATACACACACAGGAGATACAGGTGACACACACAGGAGATACAGGTGACACACACACAGGAGATACAGGTGATACACACACAGGAGATACAGGTGACACACACAGGAGATACAGGTGACACACACACAGGAGATACAGGTGATACACACACAGGAGATACAGGTGACACACACACAGGAGATACAGGTGACACACACACAGGAGATACAGGTGATACACACACAGGAGATACAGGTGACACACACACAGGAGATACAGGTGACACACACACAGGAGATACAGGTGACACACACACAGGAGATACAGGTGATACACACACAGGAGATACAGGTGACACACACAGGAGATACAGGTGACACACACACAGGA
Organism: Macrostomum lignano; assembly: GCA_002269645.1. Classification (NCBI taxonomy): domain Eukaryota; kingdom Metazoa; phylum Platyhelminthes; family Macrostomidae; genus Macrostomum; species Macrostomum lignano. The sequence goes on from NIVC01004586.1 coordinate 14,865, forward strand.
GATACAGGTGATACACACACAGGAGATATAATGACACACACAGGACACACACAGACACACACAGGAGATATAATGACACACACAGGAGATACAGGTGACACACACACAGGAGATACAGGTGACACACACACAGGAGATACAGGTGATACACACACAGGAGATATAATGACACACACAGGACACACACAGACACACACAGGAGATATAATGACACACACAGGAGATACAGGTGACACACACACAGGAGATACACACAGGAGATACAGGTGACACACACACAGGAGATACAGGTGACACACACAAGAGATACAGCTGTGACACAGGTGACACACAGGACAGGAGGGACTTTTTGTATTTTAACAAAATCTATAACAAAAATTGACAAAACTGATCAGAAAAAGATACGAAGGGAACGGGAACTCAGTTATCGCGACCTGAGCAATGAAATGCTAAATCTGTAGTCAGAAAATACTGGTACTAACCCAAAGGGAGCAGTGTGTTTTTTCAATTCTAGAATTGATTTCAACCAAAAATAACACGCATTTGAGCCTAGATTTTGGATAGAACTATCCATTTAGTAGCTTAACTATGAAATACTAGATAAATATTATTATTTATAGAATATAGGCAGAAACGAGTGCCAGGAAACGACTAGATCAGCAGTTTCGCTATAAGGAGACAGTCATTGCCGCACATGCATGGAAGGATTCGTGGCTCTACTTATAAGATATCTCTGCGCTCTGTGCTTGGGAGATCCGCTTTGAAGTTATTACTTCCATTGCCTGCATCTAACTGCACAAGCCTGCATGTATATACGAAAATACAAAGGCATAGTTATATTTTTCTGCTAGGGAGGGGGTACATAGCAATGTGAAGCTTTGATTGCAATGCAGGGTTGCTATATAGCAATGCGTAACAAATTAGGGATAAACAAGCTCTTGAGAAAATACTGAGGCAGATAAGCAGGACAGACAGACAAACAGCAGACAGACAGGAAGGCAGGCAGACAGACAGACAGACAGACAGAGACAGACACTAAGACAGACAGACAGACAGACAGGAAGACAGACAGACAGACAGACAGACAGGAAGGCAGACAGACAGACAGACAGACAGACAGACAGACAGACAGACAGAAGGCAGACAGACAGACAGACAGACAGACAGACAGACAGACAGACAGACACAGACAGACACACAGACAGACAGACAGACAGACAGACACAGACAGACACACAGACAGACAGGAAGGCAGACAGACTATAACACAGAACAAGCCAGTGAGCAAGCCTACCTAGGTGTACCTGACCGCATTTCCACTGGAGAGCCTGCTGCCAATAACCAAGTCATTGCCGGCATCGAAGTCAACGCTCCAGCACTCTCCATTAGTTATGGCGGTAGCAGCGTCGGAGCCTGTGGCCGAGATAGCTACAGTGGCGGCGGCAGGGCCAGCAGTAGAGACGACGGACAGCTGAGTTTGTCGCCAAGCACCGGTAAGAGTCAAGGTCTGGTGGACAGCGGCACAATGGGCCTCGGGGGCGGCCTAGCGGCCAATTGCCGGTCACTGTTGCATTGGACACCGCTAGCGGCATTGCCAACAGCGGCCTCGCTAACTACCCCGTTTAACTCTGTGTCCAAATATTCCAAGCACTCTAATCTAGTATCGTCTATTCGCCTGATATTGTTGAGGCGATTAGTTGCCATGGCAACCATAGCTTCGGCGGCCTCGGCTTCGGCTCGGCGACGCTTATCAACGCATGAAGGCAAACTTTGAGAAGCTTCAATGTCGGAATGACTACGTTTTCTGCTGCTACTAGAAGCAACGGTGCTAGACTGTTGCTGCGATTCCTGATGACACTGGAAATCCACAGCGCTGTTATAAGCTGCCTGCAAAGCTCTAGCCAGCTGTTGATAGGCATTAGCCAACGGCTCCGGGACAGTGAATTTCCTATCCGACATTGTCGTGTCAAAGACATCGAAATTGTCAATAACTGGACTTGCGGAGCAATCGCAGGAATTCAAATAACTTTCAGCTATCACTGGCGGATCTAAAGTCCTTGTTTCTTGATCGGAGGAGTCTTTGTTAAGATCGTCAATAGTTAACACGTCAACAACTTCGAGACAGTCAAAGTCTAGACTATCTGCATCGCTATTATTGTCGTCAGAATGCTTGTCTGACTGTTCAGCAATCTGTTGAAGCTGCTGATGCTGTTGCTGATGCGGATGCAGCTCAGACAATGATGAGGTCGCAGGAGTAGCCGGTCCAAAATGCTGACTACTAATAGTAGGATTAGACATCGGATTATCCGAGCTAGACAATAAACTTAATGGAGCTTCGCCCAGGTCGTCGCCATTCGGCAGGTCGGCCGCACCGCTGGAAAAGTCCGAGCCCTGATCGAATTTAAACAGCGAATCAGCCGCAGCGGCAGCCGCCTCGGTGCCAACCTCCGAGCTGGCATCCGCCGTTAACAGATAATCTTCTATCGACAATTCTTCCCTAACACCGCCATCGCCTTCGTCTTCGCTAATAGGCTCAAATACCGGAGTCTGCAATGCGGAGCTTCTTTCCTCATCAATTTTATTGACCTCCCTCTCTACCCTAGCTTCTTGCCGATGGTGATTGTTAACCGTGGACGCCTGCTGCGAATGACTGGCATGACAGAAGCCGTAGAACAGGCTTGGGTACAGGCTGTCATAATGAGTTACAGCATCAGCATCCGCCTGACCTGGCGATGACAACAGCTGGCCCAGATCCACACTGAGCGCATCGCCAAGAAGGTCTGGTGAGTATAAAGTTGGCGGCTGTGACAGTAACTGTTGCTGCTGCTGTTGTTGTGTCTGCTGCTGATGCTCCTGAGATGAAAATTCCATACCGTCAAAGTAGCGAGCCAACGCTAATCTAACGTAATCGCGCATTACGCCTACCCGATGCGGGGAGCTGCGCACCGGACAGCTGCGGGCCCAGCGGCGACTGCGGCGCCAAAGAGCTCCAACTGCTTCTGTGGGATAAGGGGAAGGGGATGGGTTATGGGGTCAGATAGGGGGTCAGATGGAGTCATATAAGAGGGGGTCAGATAAGGGTCAGATGGAGTCATATAAGAGGGGGTCAGATATAACAGGGGGTCAGATAGGGGGTTAGATGGAGTCATATAAGAGGGGGTCAGATAGGGGTCATGTAGGGGGTCAGATAGGGGTCATGTAGGGGGGGGGTCAGATAGGGGTCATGTAGGGGGGTCAGATAGGGTCATGTAGGGGGTCATGTAGGGGGATCAGATAGGGTCATGTAGGGGGGTCAGATAGGGGGTCATGTAGGGGGTCAGATAGGGGTCATGTAGGGGGGTCAGATAGGGGTCATGTAGGGGGGTCAGATAGGGTCATGTAGGGGGGTCAGATAGGGGGTCATGTAGGGGGTCAGATAGGGGTCATGTATTAGGGTGAGGTGGATTAATGTGAGATGGATTAGGGGGGAGAGATTAGAGCATGGATGGATTAGGGTGGGGTGGATCAAGGTGGGATGGATTAGGGTAAAGAGGATTCGAATAAGGTTGTGAATGTATATTTCTAATTTGCAGCCGCAACAATAAAATAGCTAAAAAATGACTTGAAATTCTTAGTTTGGCTAAAACCCACAATACCTACTAATCTATATCTAGTTGCTTTATTTCAAATCTATTTTAGAGCTTAAGTATTATTTAAATTAAAACAAAAACAACACGCTACGACACGACACGTATACCTGGTTTCTAGGGCACAGGGGAACAGTAACCTAAATACGAGTACAACAGATAAAGAGACACGCAAGACAGAAAAATATAAAGAATGAATAAAGCAATTAAAGTATATAGACAAAAATAAGCTAGAGTGAGTCACTGGCCTACACACTGGACAGGAGTGACACACAGGGTGAAGCACTGGACAGGAGTGACACACAGGGTGAAGCACTGGACAGGAGTGACACACAGGGTAAAAGCACTGGACAGGAGTGACACACAGGGTGAAGCACTGGACAGGAGTGACACACAGGGTGAAGCACTGGACAGGAGTGACACACAGGGTGAAGCACTGGACAGGAGTGACACACAGGGTAAGCACTGACAGGAGTGACACACAGGGTGAAGCACTGGACAGGAGTGACACACAGGGTGAAGCACTGGACAGGAGTGACACACAGGGTGAAAGCACTGGACAGGAGTGACACACAGGGTAAAATCACTGATCAGGAGTGACCCACAGGGTAAAATCACTGACAGGAGTGACACACAGGGTGAAAGCACTGGACAGGAGTGACACACAGGGTAAAAGCACTGGACAGGAGTGACACACAATGTGAAAGCACTGGACAGGAGTGACACACAGGGTGAAAGCACTGGACAGGAGTGACCCACAGGGTGAAAGCACTGGACAGGAGTGACACACAGGGTAAAAGCACTGGACAGGAGTGACACACAGTGTGAAAGCACTGGACAGGAGTGACACACAGGGTGAAAGCACTGGACAGGAGTGACCCACAGGGTGAAAGCACTGGACAGGAGTGACACACAGGGTAAAATCACTGATCAGGAGTGACCCACAGGGTAAAATCACTGATCAGGAGTGACCCACAGGGTGAAAGCACTGGACAGGAGTGACCCACAGGGTGAAATCACTGATCAGGAGTGACCCACAGGGTAAAATCACTGATCAGGAGTGACCCACAGGGTGAAAGCACTGGACAGGAGTGACCCACAGGGTAAAATCACTGATCAGGAGTGACCCACAGGGTAAAATCACTAGACAGGAGTGACTCACAGTGTAAAAATACTGAATAGGAGTGACGAGTGACTCACAGGGGAAAACCACTGCTCAGGAGTGACCCACAGGGTAAGAGCACAGGATACCTTTCATAACCTCTGTATGTTTATTCAGAAAAAAACCGACCAAAGGATAAAACTAAAAGTGCGGTGCTCTTAATAAAATACTTGCACATGTAGAATACAGATTGCAAGGTGCAAAGCTTTGCTAACTACTTGTGCACATAATAACGTTATGTAATACATCTGCATGCTAGTATGCTGTCATATCATTGCAAAAAATGTTCTGCAATAAATTACAACACTTATCATGTAGGTACAACGTAATAATATAATAATAATAACTGCTTACTGCCAAAGGTTTAGAATCCAAATATGAGTCTGCAGTGCTGGAATATAATATTCAACTTATATTACATTACTTTTAATATATGGAGAATATTTATAGGTACACACATAGGTACACACAGGGGTAACAAGTGTACTAGTAATTAAACAATGCATTTTATCATACACTTTTTTGTGTGTTTATCCAGATCCGCCATCTACTTTCTCCGGTTCTATGATGCCTACCTAATTATTTCTTGCTAGCTATTCAGCTAGCTAACAGGCGCGCGTGTAACTAAGCCAAATAGTGCAATATCAAGTAAATAGACGATACCTACTGACTGAATGGCATTAGTTAAGGGGCAGGGGCGTGATACAGACCTGACTGACTGGAGATTATACTCAGCTAAGAGACTAGATTTTAAACAGCTATGAGACTAAACTATTGTTAGCTATGAGACTAGATAATCAGCGATGAGACTAGATTATAATCAACTATGATACTAGACTATAATCAGCTATGAGACTAGATTATAATCAGCTATGAGACTAGATTATAATCAGCTATGAGACTAGATTATAATCAGCTATGAGACTAGATTATAAACAGCTATGAGACTAGATTATAATCAGCTATGAGACTAGATTATAATCAGCTATGAGACTAGATTATAAACAGCTATGAGACTAGATTATAATCAGCTATGAGACTAGATTTTAAACAGCTATGAGACTAGATTATAATCAGCTGAGACTAGATTATAAACAGCTATGAGGCTAGATTATAATCAACTATGAGACTAGATTATAAACAGCTATGAGACTAGATTATAATCAGCTATGAGACTAGATTATAAACAGCTATGAGACTAGATTACAATCAGCTATGAGGCTAGATTATAATCAACTATGAGACTAGATTACAATCAGCTATGAGGCTAGATTATAATCAACTATGAGACTAGATCACCGTCTTTTATTACGGTTAGGACAGCAAAACAGTTTTAGTAATACTACTGAAATTACTGTAAAATCTTACTCACCTTTACACCTAGCCTCGGCGTTCCAATATCCCAACACCAGATCCGTCAGGCTCTCCAAATGCTGAATGTTTTGTGATCAAACGTAGCAATGGTCACTTTATTACCGTTAAGGCCGGAGAATATTTGCTGCTTAGCCATTGGATACCGCAACCGGCTGAGACTGCCAACGCGATACACACCAGAGCTGGGAGAGGCTGTGGATTGGGTTTTTGGGGAGAGGAGGATAAAGGATCAATGTTCATTACAATGTTTATACGAAATTCAAGGTGACGGGAAGTACAATATATGAAAGCTGGTTATAAAACGGCGAATGAGTAGTTTTAATAAATACAAATAGATGATGAACAGGTGTGGGACTAAATATAGCAGGGATTAGACTAGATTAGGCAAGTATGAGCCTAGGTTACAACGGATACAAGACTGGATAATAAAGGATGTCACTTGAATATTAGGGGTATGAGACTAGATTATAATGGATAATACTAGATTACAATAGATATAAGACTAACTAGATTACAATGGATATTGTAATAGATTATACTGATTATAATAGGTTATACTAGATTACAAGGGATATGAGACAAGATTATAATAGGTACGAGACTAGATTATAATAAATTTGAGACTAGATTATAATAGATGAGACTAGATTACAATGGATATGAGAATAGATTATAATGGATATGAGACGAGATTACGATGGATATGACACTAGATTACAACGAATATGAGAATAGATGATAAGAAAATCAAAGCTCACGCTTAAATTTCGTCAGACACAGTCTCCATTCTCTAGTCAAATTTGTTCTCAATTCAAGCGCCACAGAGCACAGGTCTTTCACTTGACAGCCGCGCAGGGTCCTGTTGTTAATGGCGACGGCAGTGGACTCGGACACGAGGCGATGAAAATAACGCGCCTTCTTGGAGATACGAGGCGACTGCCGGCAAGGCTGGTCGATCAGCTGATCTGGAGATGTTCATGATTTTGAAGGATAGATTAATAATCTCAAATCAAATTATTGCAATACATTGTCGCCCTTGGGATTCAGGCGCCAAATCTCCCACTTCTGAGAGCCAGGTATACAGTACGAAATTCCTCTTTTGGGAACTTTGGCATCAAAGATTTTGGCATAAAAATCTCACTTATTTAATAATCAGGCATAAAAATCTAACCACTTACAGAATCTAACCATTTGATGATTGCGGCATGAAAATCTCAAATCTGTGAGTTTCAGGTATCAAAATATCACCACTGCGAGATTCAGGTATCATAGTCTCACCTCTGCGAGATTCAGGTATCAAAGTCTCACCTCTTCGAGATTCAGGTATCAAAGTCTCACCTCTGCGAGACTCAGGTATCAAAGTCTCACCTCTGCGAGATTCAGGTATCAAAGTCTCACCTCTGCGAGACTCAGGTATCATAGTCTCACCTCTGCGAGATTCAGGTATCAAAATCTCACTTCTGCGAGACTCATGTATCAAAGTCTCACCTCTGCGAGACTCAGGTATCATAGTCTCACCTCTGCGAGATTCAGGTATCAAAGTCTCACCTCTGCCAGACTCAGGTATCATAGTCTCACCTCTGCGAGATTCAGGTATCAAAATCTCACTTCTGCGAGATTCAGGTATCGAAATCTCACCACTGCGAGACTCAGGTATCAAAGTCTCACCTCTGCGAGATTCAGGTATCGAAATCTCACCACTGCGAGACTCAGGTATCAAAGTCTCACCTCTGCGAGATTCAGGTATCAAAATCTCACCTCTTCGAGATTCAGGTATCAAAGTCTCACTTCTGTGAGACTCAGGTAACAAAGTCTCACTTCTGCGAGATTCAGGTATCAAAGTCTCACCTCTGCGAGATTCAGGTATCAAAGTCTCACCTCTGCGAGATTCAGGTATCGAAATCTCAGCACTGCGAGATTCAGGTATCGAAATCTCACTTCTGCGACATTTAGACATCAAAATCTTACCCTTCAAAGATTTGGGGATCAAAATCTCACCCCTTAGAGATTTGGGTAGTAAATTCTTACCCCTTATATATTCTGGTATCAAAATCTTAACCCATTATTGAGACTCAGTGTTTAAAATTTTACCAATTTGAAATTCCATCATTAAAATATTCACCCCGTTCACACTAATCATCAAAATCTCCCACCACCCATTTTAAGAATCGATTTTCAAAATCTCATTTTTCGAGATTTAAGCACATTTTGAGATATAATCATGGATCGAATGGCTTTAAATGAAGGGTGTGGCAGTTCTATCACAGTACCCCATAAAGGGGGAAGCCAAAGTAAGTCAAGAGATTTATCCTCTACTCCTTTGGCATCAACATATTCGAATAGATGATGAAGCATAACCATGATTCAGTGTCTTAAAAATCGGGTCAACCTGTCTGAAACTTGAAGTATTCTTGCACCGTAAAAGTGCACACAGAAAAACGCCATAAATTTGATTCGATCATTTATTTATACAGTTGCTATTTATGATAAGGCTTGACCATACGGTTTCACACACACACTGAGCAGAAAAAAATAAAACAACCAACGATTCAGCCACCTTTAATGACAGTGAATATCCTGACAGTGAATATCTTGAGTGAATATACTTACAGTGAATTAGCCTGACAGTGAGTATCCTGACAGTGAATTAGCCTGACAGTGAGTATCCTGACAGTGAATTAGCCTGACAGTGAGTATCCTGACAGTGAATTAGCCTGACAGTGAGTATCCTGCAGTGAATTAGCCTGAGAGTGAATAGCCTGACAGTGAATATCTTGAGTGAATATCCTGACAGTAAATATCCTGACAGTGAATATCCTGACAGTGAATATTCTGACAGTGAATATCCTGAGTGAATATCCTGATTGAATATCCTGACAGTGAATATCTTGAGTGAATATCCTTACAGTGAATTAGCCTGACAGTGAATATCTTGAGTGAATATCCTTACAGTTAATAGCCTGACAGTTAATAGCTTGACAGTGAATAGCCTGACAGTGAATATCCTGACAGTAAATATCCTGACAGTGAATATCCTGACAGTGAATATTCTGACAGTGAATATCCTGAGTGAATATCCTGATTGAATATCCTGACAGTGAATATCTTGAGTGAATATCCTTACAGTGAATTAGCCTGACAGTGAATATCTTGAGTGAATATCCTTACAGTTAATAGCCTGACAGTTAATAGCTTGACAGTGAATAGCCTGACAGTGAATAGCCTGACAGTGAATAGCCTGACAGTGAATATCCTGACAGCCAAGACACCGTCAACAAGCCAATTTATTTTATATCTGTAATACAGACTCATAAAGGAAAGGTATAAAGGTCTTACAAGAGGACATAGGCCAATCAGTGAGTCGATATTTCTGGAGACCATCCTCCTTTGCTAGTTCAAGGCTTACAACCAGTTTTTGTTCTTCCTGCTTATCTGAAAAATTAACAATAAAAATGATCAAACAATGCTACTCTTTCGAACAGGTAATAGTAGTATTGTGCGAATATATGATTTGCAATTTTTGAAATGCAATTTTTACTTACATATTTTCTCAAAATCATTGCCATTTTCAGTATTACTACCAGAGTTGGGCAATTCGGTTTTATTGTCCATTATATATAATTTACCGACTCTGAAAAAAGCAGAAAAGTTGAGAGATAACATTTTACATTTTACAAAAATGTTATTTTTGTGACATAGCTTTGCATTGCAATAGTTTTTTCTTTAGTTTCAATTAATAAATGGCCTCTTGTGCAAGTTTTTACTCTTTTTCTTCCCTTATTTTTTACATTTTTTGTGTTTTTTTAATACTTTTTCTAATGTACCTTCCTTATGATTTTTGGTATTTGGTTAATTAGTTTGCAACATACTACATACCTACTTTTCTTTCACATTTGTTTTAATGAAACAAAAATTCATAGCAATACCATGTGCCTGCTTGCAAAAAGTTGAGCATTTTTAAATACCCAAGAAATTTCTAACACTGTTTATAGAGTTTGCATAGGGGTCTATGGTTTTTGTCTATGGCCAAAATATTCTATATTCATATCACATTATAATGCATATAGAATGCATAGAATATAATAGGTATCTCTTTGCCTTAACCTTAAACTGTAAAAGATAAAGGTGTCTAAAGCAACCTTGGTAATAGTAGAATATTTCAAAAAATATGTACAACATAAGAATTGAGTTATAATATTTTTCTACTTTTCAATTCTTAACTAAAGATCTTTTAGAATTTTTTAAGGTATATATAAAGTGTTTTTATTGATTAGATTACAAAATTACAACTAATCTAAAACAAATTTGGTTAAACAAAGATCTAATATCTTAAATGATCTAAAACAAGTTTTGATCTAATGCCAAATCAAATGCCTAATTGGAACAAATCTAGAAAATATACCAATGGTATGTCAAATATGCAAAGGCATAGCCAAATTTCAATCCTAGATATAAGTTACACAAGGTCAAAACAAAAGTGAAAATGTTAACCAAATATTATTTTGTTTTTTGTTATTCTTTGAGCAATAGAAGCAGTTTTTGCAATATAGTTTTAATGGTTTTTTTAATTCAAGATTTTATATTAAGTATCAATTAATGTTTTTTTATATAATGCCATCTATACAGACATATATTTGCTCCAATTTGTAAGTCACAAAACAAAACTTTCAATCAAAACTAAAGTTATATAGCAAGTATATTTTAGAAGTTTTATATATAATAGGTGGCAGCTAAAGCTTATCTCAATCATTTTCATTGGCTTCTATAAATCAATCTGTCTATCAAGCAGCCAATGACTGCTTGATAGACAGTCATGGATATAATAACAATTCTATGGCCTTTATCAAAATATCCAATAGATACATTGCAAAGTTTTCAACTAGCTCTGGTATGTTACAAGGTGACACCTTTCTCTTTGCTATTTGTCCTACTGATGGACTATGCTCTATACGACTCTGTAATAAAAGGATAGATTTTTAGTCAGTTAGTGCCACAGATTGCAAAATCTTGAGGTCTAACTCCCTTGCTTGCCCTATGTTGACAACATTTTGTCTACTATAGCCTGAAAGTTGGCACAGAGAAAAACAAAACCTACTCTTCAAGGAAGGTGCTTGCATAGGTCTGCAGATTAGTACTAAGAAGACTAAGGTGCTTCATATAGGCATTGAGACTCTACTAATGCTGCCCAAAGGGGAAATCAGCTGACAATCAGCTGGATGTAACGCATAAAATGTGCAGAATCCACCAAATAACCCACCTAACACTTGGCTGTTTCCTGGGTGGATTTTGTTTCAGAAACTGCCAAAGAACCCACCAGCCATTGTGCAGTTTCCTGGGTGGTTTTTTCAGTTAGAAACTCTTCTCTTGGTGGTTTTTTGGTGGTTTCATCTTAGCGGTTTCCTAAAGAGAGTAAATGGTGGATTCTGCAGGAATCATCCAAAGCTTTGTGAGAACCAGCCAAAGTTTCTGGTGGGTTCCTTTGTCAATTCCAATTTTCAACATGGCTGGAATCTCTGAAAGAAACTGATAAGTGTTTGGTGGTTTTTTTAGTTAGAAACTTTTCTCTAGGTGGTTTTTTTGGTGGTTTCTTATAGTAATATTTTGTAGACTAGTCTCTGAATATAGACAATAAATGCAAAAAAATTTGCTTTGCATACTGCAAACAGTATATTTAAGATGTAATCTACCAAGTATGCACCAATAGACTAGGGGGTAGGCCCCTATTGCAACAATAAAGGACCTGTTTTAGCACTTGACATTACTCTAGCAATGATAACAAGTCAACAAAACAATATTGCTATACCCTAGGCCTATAACAGGCTATAAGGAGCATATTAAACAACTTGGCCAACTCTTTGATGTACACTATGGACATGGTACTAAACTGCCTATAACCTTGTTTCATGTGAGAATTTTCCCTACAAATTTCTAAGAGTTAGGGCCTTAGGTGCATAGCTAAGATTCATATCAAAGGAGGGGACAAAGACATAAATAGAAACATAAATTTATCTCCGATAGAAGCAAAATATAAAGGCAGAAAAAAATTTCCCCTTAAGTAGACTATTGGCCTACTAGGAGTATGGAGGGCATAAATTGTAACTAGGCCCAGACTTTCAAATCTTTTACATGGTACACTAGAAAATATGACCCTCTATACTATAAATTTAAATTTATGCCAAAAAACAAATTTAAATACTTGTGATCTATATACCAGACATTATCAAAAAGTGTTACAACAAAAAAAGACTATTGCATTGCAACAATTAAGGACCTTTTTTGAGTTATGACAATATAAGACCCTTTCATGCATTATGTCATTTGGTATTTTGTATACTAATAGCTATGCTATATGTTGGCTCTGTGGCACAATTTTCTAGTAGATTCTTCTCTATACTAGATATTTATGTAACAGGGGGGATTCTTCCTTCTTAATAATATCCCACCGCTGCAACCAAAAGCTGTCCTAGGGCTCTTAATTATTCTCTTTCTAGTCTTACTCGCTGCCACCAAGTTGTCAAAGTGGTGTTCCTGTACGATACAAAATCCCACCAATTAGCCACCAAGCTGTTACAGGCTCATTCCATATAAGATAGACATATTTGGAAAATAGAAAAAAGTCAATATTTTTGCTTGCCATTGCCTAATTAGCCTATTTTTTTACCAAATGTTTATATTGTGCAATATATACAATCTAAGAATAAAGGAATGGTAAAATGTTGGATTAGTATGTTATCAATTGGCAAAAAGTCATTTTTGTAAAAATTTGGACATTTTTCGAAGCAAAAGACATCATTAAGATTTTGTACCTTTTAAAAACAAATAGAAAGCTTTTGAAGGTTGAAACAAACTATAGATAAAAGTATAGTACTTGCATCATCAGATAAAAGCATTGGTGACCAAATAATCTATTATATTTTTAATGTATTAGTACCTCAAAGTTACTGAATTGACAGAAAAAATATGTTACGACCATAATGTTACGACCATAAGGCTGCCTTTTCTTTTGTATCTTTGTTGCCTTTTGAGTTTATATATTCTAATAAAAGAGTATGATTTCTAAAGATGTTCTTAGTCAAATTTTAAAAAAGTATTGCAAAATATCAAAAAAGAAAAATGTTATAAGACTTTTACCTTTTAGTTTCTATATGTCAAAAATCCTGTCGTTACGACCAGAAGTGTCATTTAAGGTTTAATAGCATCTATACTAATGATGATATCTATATGAAACTCTATAAATATATTCTAGACAAAATAATCTTTCATTTAAAATATTGGTTTAGTATATTCTATTATTAGATTTCATTTTATAAGTAAAAATAACCTGTCATGTTACGACCATGCTTATATGGAATGAGCCTACAGGGCTAATTTACTAATCTCTTAAGTGTTCTTCTTGGGTTGGTAGCTGCCACTAAGATTATTCTATTAATAAATTATGAGCTTATCAATATTAGAATAATCTAAGAAATGTTTCTTAGAATAGGTCTGAGTATTTAGTCTGAGTATTATTCTTAGAAAAACTGTTAGCCCTGAAAGATTTTACTCTTCTGATTATTCTGGTAGCGTTCTATTATTCTGGTAGCGTTCTATTTAATAATGGCCTGAGCAGTATTTTGGCTTACTAATATATGTATTTCATGTAATTTGCAAGTCCTTAGGTGTTACCGAGATCAGAGGGTCACAGCCTCCGGTTATTCTTACATGTATCACTTTAGATCTACTTCGTATTCTCTTACTACTCAATACTGCTGCTTCTCAATAGTATGTACTGTATATGCTTCAGTCTATTTCACTCTTACTTCTTAAAAAGAATCAACACAGAAAACACTTCTTCAATTCTTATTTTCTCGGAACTCTTACTATTCATTATCAACTATTTTGTTAGTGAACCGCGGTGCGCGAGGTTGGTCTCTCCTCTGCCAAAAACGCTTCTATTTATACTAAAATTTGCTACAGTTTTAAACAAAAATTCGTTAGTGTAAAATATTATAGAAAATATGAGTATTAAAATAAAATATGTTTCTTAGTTTTGGCGTGAATTCAAATTGACTAAACAGTGACTATTTTATAAAGAAATTGGGAGGGGCCCTGCACATTTACTAACCATTTTTAGGTCTGTTGTAGCCTATACTACTAGAACCTTTTTGTATTTATATAGGCCTATGATTTAGGAATAGAGGACTAGGCCTATTTTAGGATATCTAAAGTAGATTTTGAGTCTGAGTTTTAAGGAATTAGACATTGCCACATTGGGGCAGATTTTGAGTCTGAGTAACTGAGTTTTGGTATAGACTATAGGCCTATTGAGGTAGAAAGTTTTTTGGTTTTAAATATATTCCTAGGCAATTGATATAGGCCTATTTAGCAACATTTAAAGTTGCTACTTTATACTTGTATGCCAATGAGTAATTTTTGGACTATTCTGAACAAAGGTAAAAAACTAATTGGGGTAGGCCCAATAGCCTAACTTTGCCTTTTAATATGTCCAATCTTTGTACACTAGGCTTACTACCCCTATTTTATTCTTTAACTTGAATCTGTAGTGGCATAGCTAAATTGTGACACTTGCAAAGATTGAGAGACTTTAGGCCTATCTGCACTCTCAAAAGCTAAGGGCCTATGTTATGTCACAATCCTGACCTGACTATGGACCTAGCCTAGTCTAGGACGATAGGTCCTTGAAAATTTAAAATAAAGATAGGCAGCAAGGTCCCAAGGAACTTGGAAGGCACAATTAATTTACACAGTAACATTCAAAGTAGACCTATGCCTAATATAATATGATGTATGCCCTCTAGTCTAGGCTAACAGTTCACAGTTGTACTTGTAGGCCTAAAAAATGGGCCTAGCCTGCAGCTAAACGTTACACTTACACGTACACAGATAAACCTAATTAAAATGTGAACCACTATGGCAAAATGGCACTACAACAAAATAGCCAATAAATACGATAAAAAGAATACAATTGTATATAATACTGTTGTATACAATACAGACACAATTATCTATCTAATACATTACCGACACAGACTTCATAAAAAACGATTTTTTGCTCGAAAAACTAACTACTAATCAGGTAAAGTGGCTCGCTTGATGAAGAGTAGATAAATAAAGGTAAATATCAACATGAAGTATTATTTGAGTTGCCGATGCATTTCGTCCATTTGCATTAGGACATCGTCAGGGTCTTTTTATTGAGAAACAATTTGAACGAATATTCAGTATATATAGATAGTTGAGAGTAACAAGAGTAGTTGAATTGAGTTTTTAATTGATGGTTTAAAACTTGTACATAGTAATCAATTTTTGATACAGTATTGGTTGGGTAAAGTGCATATCAGTTTCAAGCCAGTCCGGTCATTGACAAATCAGCTAAAAAATTCTGAGTTGACGGCTAGCCCCACCCATCGCAAGTTGGTTATTTAACGTGGGCTGTTTGGTCTTAATGTACAGGGCTTCTAATAGGCAGAGCATGTGATCTCTATTACAAAAATCAATAGCCTTTATCATTTCGTGTGGTTCAGCCTCACAACAAGAATTGCAGGTTAGCAGGTGTTCGTTAATAGCAGAGTTTTTTAGCCAGTGCTCTCTGACCCTCGTGTATAAGTGTCGTTTAGTTTTTCCTATGTAGGAGATGCTCTACATAGGAAACAATGTAGAGCTACAATGGCTATCCTACAATGGCTATCCTAAGAACTTTGTGATGAAAATTGTCAACTCTTTTCTACAATGGCTATCCTAAGAACTTGGTGATGAAAATTGTCAACTCTTTTCTCAATGACAAACTGACTGAACCTAATCGGATGAAAGTTCGTGATTCCACCTCTGAATGTCCCTTGATCACTTTGCCTTACTTTGGTGTTTGTTCTATAGAGTTTAAAAAGAAGTTAGAAAAGCTGCTCCGTAAAGACTTAAACACTCAAATCCGTGTTGTGTTTCGCACCGAAAAGATTGCTAAGTTTGTCTGCAAGTTGAAATCCAGTGTTCCACGTCCTCTCGCGGCTGGTGTCGTGTATAAATTTGTTTGCTCTGAGGACCAGAGCATCTCCTACATAGGAAAAACTAAACGACACTTATACACGAGGGTCAGAGAGCACTGGCTAAAAAACTCTGCTATTAACGAACACCTGCTAACCTGCAATTCTTGTTGTGAGGCTGAACCACACGAAATGATTAAGGCTATTGATTTTTGTAATAGAGATCACATGCTCTGCCTATTAGAAGCCCTGTACATTAAGACCAAACAGCCCACGTTAAATAACCAACTTGCGATGGGTGGGGCTAGCCGTCAACTCAGAATTTTTTAGCTGATTTGTCAATGACCGGACTGGCTTGAAACTGATATGCACTTTACCCAACCAATACTGTATCAAAAATTGATTACTATGTACAAGTTTTAAACCATCAATTAAAAACTCAATTCAACTACTCTTGTTACTCTCAACTATCTATATATACTGAATATTCGTTCAAATTGTTTCTCAATAAAAAGACCCTGACGATGTCCTAATGCAAATGGACGAAATGCATCGGCAACTCAAATAATACTTCATGTTGATATTTACCTTTATTTACTAACTACTAACTAACTATTTTTCGAGTAGCTAACTATAATTCTAAGAATCAAATTCGATATAAGGAAGCGATACGCTTCAATAAGCCGCGTAGATAGTCCAACGAAAGCACAACTGGGTGAATTCATTTTATTTCAAGCTTATCTGTGAATATTGATCAAAGTCAGGAAACTTTTCTCTAAACTTGAACAAGCATGATAAGTTGTTGATTCTTTTTTACTTTTACTCGTCCTACCATCTAACCGAAGCTGCCTTGAGTAGCTAAGTGTTCTGGTCTAAGCTTGGCTATAGGCCCTTATTATATCATCATTCATCAGCATTGATGTATGTCTTTTGTCTGTAGGTGTCGGATTCTTTTCAATATTACATTCAGCATGTGTAAACTCTGAATCATAATTATGATTCACTACTGTCATTATACTACATGTAGCTGACGTAACCCGAGCTGCATGAGAATACCTGCAAATCCCTGGGCTTTGGCGCTGAAAAGTACAGCCACCAGGCCTCGTCCCCTAGACTTTGTCCATGTCTGGATGGTGCGGTAGCTGACGACGTTGCGCGGCCAACAAGATACCTAATTTGGACAGCGGACCCCATAGTTTTTTGAAAGTACACGTCAGAAGCCTGGCCGCCACCAGTCACCTGTGCAGGAGTACATATACACCCGCGCCGTAAAAACACTAACGATGAGACGTACGGGACTCCCGGTCAAGCAGACTGTGAGGAATATTAGAAAATGGTGAGCAATGGGGGGTGGAGACGACCTGACTAAGGATACTCAAAGACAGCGCAAGGAAGGGAGGAAAATAACTTAACAGACACGGCTGACGGGCAGGGCTGCTTGGGCACAGTAGTCGTCAGATGGTCACGGTGGCCGCTGGATGATTCAGGAAGTCTCGGAATGGGGTGGGCGTCAGCCAGACTGGTGGGCAACAGATAGGGAAGAGGAAGAAGGACAGTTAGCGAATGTCTATTGGGGAGCTCCTGAGGATCTAGGAGCAATAATGAAAGTATTCGGAGGAAATTAAATTAGTCTTAGGGGTGATCGCCGCGGTTCGGGTACGGAGTCCGGTCTCGCGGGAAAACAAACTAAACAGCACAATTGGGGCGGAAACAGTAAAACGAGTACAGGTCCCGATTGAAGGAAAGTGAAGAAAGAACGGTTTAATGCTCAGGACTCAAAACGGGCTCCTACCTCTGTTACTAAAAAACCCTGATGACGTCTCGCTGTGATTGGATGAGAAATTGGGGTGGGGCACAGCGGCGAAAATGATTTATGATAGGGGATTACTTAACAGGTGGGAAAAGCTTGGGGACATAGGGGGTCAGAGTTGCGCATTGGATTTGATGATACGTGAGAATTAAGCTAAGCAAGCTAGGCGTGCATATTACTGCGGCGCGGGCTATCGAGAAAACGTTGTTAAATGTATTGAATATATTTCTTCGAGTAAAAAGATATTATAGCATTACGAGTATTAGGATGCATAGCACATGTAACAGAGGCAAAAGGGTGCAGCAAGCAAAGAGATGAGACAGTACAGCGAGGGGAGAGACACAGATGCAATAAATAGGGAGGATAAAGGGATTTACATGGAGGTGAAGGGGAGTGATAGAATAATAGTGATAGTGGACAGTGCTAGGAGGCAGGAGAAGCCGCACTCGACCCAAGGGTCACAAGTCACATATCTTGTGTACTAGAGAGAACAAGAGCCCAGGGGGGGGGCAAGGCAGCCGTCTAATTGACGAGGCACTCAGACGCCAAGGCCGTGGTTACAGCACTTACTTTATAAATCATATTTCCTAGATACGAATGAAAAACCCTTTTCACCATAGCCGTCTAAATCAACTCAGTGAGGTTTGCGAAAATTGAAAAATGCTTTTTTCGTTTTTGCAAAATCGACAGCTTTGAGTCAAAAAGGTTTCTCGATTGATAATGGATTTTAATCAGTATTCACCCAGCCGTGTGGACCAAAACGACAGGCGAAAAGACAATTTCAATTTAAAATGCAATATAAAAAATCCATTAAGAATCGAACGGGCTCTGCAAATTTCTCGAATTCTGATCTGATTCAAGCTTTGGCCATGATGGCGCTCCATAGAATTTTCCCGATCCTGAGCAGCCTGATCTG
Source organism: Macrostomum lignano (assembly GCA_002269645.1). Taxonomy (NCBI): domain Eukaryota; kingdom Metazoa; phylum Platyhelminthes; family Macrostomidae; genus Macrostomum; species Macrostomum lignano. Next base: position 33,730 of record NIVC01004586.1, read on the forward strand.
CGTCACTCTTTGTCGGCAGTTTCAGACCACGGATCTCGGCTTCTTTGTTGACTACACGAATGGTGTGAGAGATATATGCAAACTGAAAAACCTGGGCCTGACACGGGTTGGCCGTTACACCATACGGCCTGACGGTACTGATGTAAGTTACGTTTTCGTGTCGAGTTGGCAAATGACTCATGAGCTGTGCGGCACCATCTGCTCACTTGGCGGCTTCAAGTTTATGACGCTTCAAGGCGAAAACTGGTGCAGCTGCGGCAACTCCTACGGCTCGCAGAGCGCGGCTCCTGACTGGGAATGCTGGGACACCTGCGCCGGTAACAGGACTCAAAACTGTGGTGGTCCTTACCGAAATCGAGTGCTAAAATTGACATATGCTGGCAGTAAGTTTACAGGAATTTATTTCTGGGTAGCTACCGAGCATAATCCTAACAGTAGGATTAGTAGTTTCTTAGAAATAAGCATGTCGTATACTCTCTATAGAAATCGGATTTTCTCATGACCAATTTTGTCTATGGTGAAAGCCCATTCACCGCTCTAGAGCGTACTAAACAAGGCGTACTAGGTACTAAGCGTACTAAGCACTAAACAACTAAACAAGTTGTTCATGGTGATTACAGGAAGCTATAGTTAAAGGCTAAGAGATTGAGCTTTAGTGTACAGGCAGAGCTCCGATGATATGACGAGTTGAAAATCAGACTTGCAACTATTTATCAATTATTTTCAAGCCCTTTCAAGTAGGTAGAGGTTGTAGGCTAGTGATTCGAGCGTCGGACTCACGACTGTAAGGTCGGAGGTTCGATTCCCGATCCACTCGGAACAATTTTGTGCCATTGAGCGAGACACTCAATTCTGCATTGCTTCAGTTCACCCAGCTGTAAAATGGGTGCCAGCATTAGCTGGGGTAATTGAGGGTAATGTATTAATATTGCAAAGAGGTTGGTTTTGGATGCATCTACATGCAGCTGAGGGCTTAAGCCTGTGGTCCATGGTTAGAGACGCACAGAAGTCGTTCAACACAATGCCCCCCCCGTATTGCAGATGAGAACTTGTTTGTCCTTGGAAACCGAACCTTGGTCAGCATCGACAGACCAAATGCGTCAGAATTCTCCACCCTCAGCGCCCCTAATCGAAGCGAGTGCGTGTTCATGTGCGTCCTCCAAGGCGCCGCCTGTCAGGCGGTGATCTTCAGCCAGCAGCAGGGCCAGTGCCACCTGCTGGAGTATGCCGTAGTCCCGCTCGCTCTCAGCAGTGCCAGCAGCGGCGATTTCTTTGTCCGTGGCTGATCGAGACAAACATATCTGAAATTTAGAAAAACTTGAATGTGCTTGTATCCGTCTATCTCAGGGGTCGGTAAACCTTTTATATCTCGTGGGCCAAAATAGGGAATCTAATGCAGCATGAGTGCGGGTCAGAAGAGGGAAGAGAGGAAAGGTTGAGGGGAAGAGCAGAGGAGAGCAGAGGAGAGGAGAGGAGAGGAGAGCAGATGAGAGGAGAGGAGAGCAGATGAGAGGAGAGGAGAGGAGAGGAGAGGAGAGGAGAGGAGAGGAGAGGAGAGGAGAGGAGAGGAGAGGAGAGGAGAGGAGAGGAGAGGAGAGGAGAGGAGAGGAGAGCAGAGGAGAGGAAAGGAGAGGAGACGAGAGCAGAGCAGAGGAGAGGAGAGGAGGGGAGAGGAGAGGAGATTTAAGAGAAGATAGGAGATTAGAGAGAGAGCGCTGAGAAGAATCACAAACCTTGAGCAAGCCAGTTTGCAACTCGCATGATGAAATTTCAAATTTTAGCGGGCCGGAGTTTGCCGACCCCTGTATCTGCCTACCTTTACTTACGACGTATTGAGATTACTTTATTCGGACAAATTAAATATACGCTAGCAAAGAAAGAGCAGTACTGTGAAATCGCACTTGACGATGTCTGCACTCGGCTGTCTTCCTCGTGCATGTAATTGTTCTTTAAAATGGAAATATGACAAACTACTAAAAATCATACACGCTTTGTGAAATGTTATAACTCAAGCTACATGTACAAGCGGTTCAGTTTATTTTACTGATAAATTATATACCTCTGACCCTTCAGCACTGTATAAATTAACAAGTGAGACTATACCAATTCCTATATTATTTTGACACTCCTGATGGAGTAAAACTCCATTTGCCACTCCTCTAGATGGGTTGTCACTCCTCCCGATGGGTTGTCACTCCTCCCGATGGGTTGTCACTCCTCCCGATGGGTTGTCACTCCTCCCGATGGGTTGTCACTCCTCCCGATGGGTTGTCACTCCTCCCGATGGGTTGTCTCTCCTCCCGATGGGTTGTCACTCCTCCCGATGGGTTGTCACTCCTCCCGATGGGTTGTCACTCCTCCCGATGGGTTGTCACTCCTCCCGATGGGTTGTCACTCCTCCCGATGGGTTGTCACTCCTCCCGATGGGTTGTCACTCCTCCCGATGGGTTGTCACTCCTCCCGATGGGTTGTCACTCCTCCCGATGGGTTGTCACTCCTCCCGATGGGTTGTCACTCCTCCCGATGGGTTGTCACTCCTCCCGATGGGTTGTCACTCCTCCCGATGGGTTATCGCTCCTCCCGATGGGTTATCGTTCCTCCCGATGGGTTGTCACTCCTCCCGATGGGTTGTCACTCCTCCCGATGGGTTGTCACTCCTCCCGATGGGTTGTCACTCCTCCCGATGGGTTGTCACTCCTCCCGATGGGTTGTCACTCCTCCCGATGGGTTATCGCTCCTCCCGATGGGTTATCGTTCCTCCCGATGGGTTGTCACTCTTCCCGATGGGTTGTCTCTCCTCCCGATGGGTTGTCACTCCTCCCGATGGGTTGTCTCTCCTCCCGATGGGTTGTCACTCCTCCCGATGGGTTGTCACTCCTCCCGATGGGTTATCGCTCCTCCCGATGGGTTGTCACTCCTCCCGATGGGTTGTCACTCCTCCCGATGGGTTATCGCTCCTCCCGATGGGTTATCGTTCCTCCCGATGGGTTGTCACTCTTCCCGATGGGTTGTCACTCCTCCCGATGGGTTATCGCTCCTCCCGATGGGTTATCGCTCCTCCCGATGGGTTATCGTTCCTCCCGATGGGTTATCGCTCCTCCCGATGGGTTATCGCTCCTCCCAATGGGTTATCGCTCCTCCCGATGGGTTATCGCTCCTCCCGATGGGTTATCGCTCCTCCCGATGGGTTATCGTTCCTCCCGATGGGTTATCGTTCCTCCTGATGGGTTGTCACTCCTCCCGATGGGTTATCGCTCCTCCCGATGGGTTATCATTCCTCCCGATGGGTTGTCACTCCTCCCGATGGGTTGTCACTCCTACCGATGGGTTATCGTTCCTCCCGGTGGTTTATCGCTCCTCCCGGTGGGTTATCGCTCCTCCGGTGGGTTATCGCTCCTCCCGGTGGGTTATCGCTCCTCCCGGTGGGTTATCGCTCCTCCCGGTGGTTTATCGCTCCTCCCGATGGGCTATCGCTCCTTTCGATGGGTTTTTACTCCTCCTGATGGGTTGCCACTTCTTAAATCGGGTAGTTGCACTTTTTTGTCATATGGTAAATCCTTAAGATTAAGCAATACGGCTACAAATGCTATCAAACTTCATCGTTCGTACAGAAAAAAATGGACCAATCCATTGAGTTGGCGCGTGTGTATTTTGCTTCCTGCTGCTGTTATGAACAGGAAAAATGACATTCTGCAGTGAATGCAGCTGAGCAAAATAGAAAAATGAAAAAACTCAGCAACTTCATTTCGAAAATTTTTACAAGGAAGAAAAAATCGGATTGAAAAAATGTCTCGACACTTCAGGTTTCTGACAGTTAAATGAGCGTCGTCTGTGTGTGTTTTACATCGCCAACAAATTGCGCTGCGGCTGTACAGTTTGGTGAAAAATGTGTACATGGTAGATGGCAGCGTCAGTCATCATCAGCAGTAGTCGCCGCAGCGGCTGTAGCCGCAGCTGTACCTGTCGTGGCATAGTTGCGCAATCTGTTGATCGTCTCGCTGATCCATCAGCTCGCAGCAGCGTCGTTTCCATTCGCGCGCCTGCTCCCGCCATCTGATGGCTTCCGCTTTCCACTGGCGCACCAGTTCGCGCGTTCTCAGCGCCTCTGTGCGCCAGCCGATTAGGGCGCCTCTCGCTTTTGCTAATTCGGCCTGCACTATGCCGGTCTGTTGGCGCCAATGGTTGGCGCTGCGAGTCATGTCGCAGAGCTGCTTCTGCAGGCGCAGGGCCTCGGAGCGCCACTTTTCGCGGCTTCGCTTCCAACGGTGGATGCAGTCTTTCCAGTTCACGCTGACCAGATCCTGTTGCTGCTGCTGCTGTTGCCAGTCAGCGCTGCAAGCGTTATTGAACATTTCCGGCGAAGGCTTAAGGCGGGCTGCTCCTTGTGCAAAAAAAACTGAGTCAAATTGCCGAATTCACTTCTAGATGGCTGCTTTCTCTTTTAGTGGCTACACAGACTCAAGCAGCCGTAACCATAGGCCTATATTTGTGCGCCTACTTTTGACCATAGACAAAATAAACAGTGAGGCTCGGTAGACCATAAAACATTATATAGTATTTTTGTTGAGTACTTTTTTTGAAAAGTTCAAGTTCAAACCATAGACAATGAATGCAATAAAGATATATTTATGCATCTATCCACTACTTCACAATATGAAAATTTGCGACAGCAGTTTTGCCGAAATTACACTATACAGCTGTTAGTAGCTTTAAACCGGGGGAAATATCAGAGTTAGAGGTTAGGTAGAGACTTTGTGGATTTGTATAAAAGTAGAAAGCAGGAAAAGTTACGTACATTGAGCTATGTACATTCATCTCGTGCTCATCAAATATGACTTGCAAATTTTTATCATGTGCGTACGCGTTTTTTTTAGAGGCAGGGGGGTTGTGTGCACCCTGGCGCACTTTAAGCGACATAGGCACACAACCGGCGAGAGGCATTACTGCCCATTCCGCCGACTCCCCTGAGCAGGCATACAAGCGCGCGGATACGTACGCAGGCACACACTCACACAGGAGTGTACAGCGGCCCTAACTTTATATTATCGTTAGGCATGTACACTTCAATGCGCCTTGGGGGGTTGGCTCTCAAGGCCGTTAATTGCACGAGCAGAGCCAAGCCGAGATTCCAATTCAGCCCCAAATTAATGTGACTGCACTTGGAATCGAGCCTGGGTCGCTGGCACACCAGAGCAGCTGCGCTACCGCTGGGCTACGGCCCCCCTGCGTACGCGTTTATTTTAGTGTACATCTCACAGCCAAACCGCCCGTTTTATTGTCATATGCTCATAATTCAATCATTAATCATTAATTACAACCATTAATTAACCATAATCATTAATCAAGTTTTAATTTTTTTCAGCACAAAAATTGTTATTGCTTTTGATAGGAGACAGATCCAGTGTTCATCTTTTGATATGTTGTGCCTTTCTTATTGCTCTATCGATATTTATAAAGCTTTGTGTTCAGAAATAGTTTTAAAGGCAGGTTTCACCGGAAAAATACACTACGGAGATAGGAATTTCACGATTTTCAACACTAAAACAGTGATAGGGTCTCTTAACAGTGTCAGAGAAAGTCCTAATCACACTATTTTGTGCCTCACATGCTGCTCTAACGACGCATTAATCGCGATTTTTCATGGTAAAATGAAAGGTTTGTGCTTTGATTCATGCAATTGATGGGTTTCGACCTTCGGGCTCCTTGTTAGGGAAGCCTTCGGGCCTCAGGCTCAGAAATAAATCAATTAGAGACCTGGCCCCCCACTCCTGTCAGATGGTCAGCCCCATGGTAGCTTGATCGTGTGGCGAGCAGTCTAGGTCCTATAGCTAAGAGAGGGACAGCGAGAGACGAGCAGGGAGAATTTTGAAAGTAGAAATTAGCTAATCCGCAGATCAACTAACTTGCTGCCACCAGCCCGTGCTCACCACACCGGGACTCTCGAAATCGGGCTTCCGACTAGAAGGGGCTTTGCACTTACCTGCCAACTAGTGTCTTTTTGCTGTCAATCTCGAAGTCATAGCCGATGATAAGGGACACTGCTGGGACTAGATCGCGTTGGCCATGCAGGTACAGAGGGGACTTGTGCAGGGGATTCTTGCGGTGGCGAGTCTATGGGGTAGCTACATGTACTATTACATTGCTAAATACGAAGATATGTACTTTTGGCCTTCAACGCGCCAACTAGCCTCTCATAGCGCTGATGATAGACTAACTCGAACTTCAGAGACCGCATGATTCATTTACCCGAGCCGCTTGGCTACCCTAGAGTGCACAAAGTACATCTCTGGCGCCGATTCTGCACTTTTGGCAGTTTTGCTCACTGATTTGTTAGATTGGTCGACTGAGAACTGCCTTGCCATTGGTCCACTGTGACCGGCGCCTACTAGCTTAGCTACTCATCTGAGCCATCGACGAACAAAGAAATAAAGCCGACAAAGATAACTGTTAGATTTAACCTTCTCCTTAGTTCACTTCACACTTTAGATTGAATTGGAGTCTTAGACTACTAGCAGTATTATTGAATGATTCCTGCCTCAGCAACAGCACTACTGAACAAAATGAGCAAAAGTGTGCGCCTAATTCAGCTACTGCGACAGGGGACAGAAAAGGGATCACCCAATCAAGCAAGTCTAGGTAGCCTCTCACCCAACCAATCAGAAACTCAACAGCCGGAGACCAGGTATTCCACAGTGGCCGAATCGGCTCGATGCTCTGCAGCTGTAGACTCGGGATGATGCTGTCACAATCTTCGCTGTTAGCTAGCAGGTGATGCTCTTAACTGGATGTTCGCTGCTGTCGACCGGGGGACTCGTCCTTGATGATGATGGGGGAAGTTGCAATCCGGGGATCAAGAAACGACGGTCGTGCTCCGGGAACCAGAAGTTGCGCGCTGGGCCCGAGCCAAAGTAAGAAGAAGGGGTTGTTGTTGCGTCCGAGCGGGCCAAAAACTCCGGTTTAAATAGCCGCCAACTGGACCGCAGTTTGTTATAACGGAACACGTCGATTCTGATTGGCTGAGCCGTTTTGTTAAAATGAGCGCCGAATTTTCTGATTGGCTAAGCTCGTTGCTACCCAGAATCACGTGACCGAGAGATCCTATCAGTTCCCACAGGTCGTAAAAAGATGACAGGTGCGGCCATAAATCACTCAAAATCGCAACAAAATGATTTATGACTTTTCGCGTAGGATTGACAGAAATTAATGAAAAAATATACATTAGAAAGCTCTTATTAAATAGAAAGTGAAGATAATGAAGAGAAATTGCTAATCGCTAATCCAAGGTACTTTTAGGGGTAAAACGCATAGCTGTCAAAGCTGTCACACGCTTGAGTGAATCCGAACAATAGGCTCTGACCTCATAAATCTTGATGGCCTGTCAAAATGATGAGAAAAAAGCTACGCCCGCATCCTCTCAGACCATCTGGCGCCCGCTTCAACACTGAGTGAGGCGCAGGTGGCTGTCAGATCAGCTTCGAAAGCGATGATTTATGACCAAAAAGCTGCGCCTATGTTATTATGACTACTAGTATGGCCAGACATTATATCTAGTATAGATTCTATGAAATTCGCAGAAAAAGGAT